>JASJET010000020.1:1800000-1992500 GCA_034092305.1 Diaprepes abbreviatus | reverse complement strand
GATGGATAAAAAATTAATTTATTTTCTTTAAATATCGATATTGGAAGGTTTTATGGCCTATATTACCAATCTAAAATTAATTTGAGATTTAAGATAGTGGATTTTCTATGACAGACTAAATATTCGTTTGCCCCAATTTGATTGGTATTTGGAAAACTCTAAGAACTAAAGAATTTTTAGTAGCTCATTTTAGGGTGATTTACAACTTTGGATAAAATTTGTACTTTTTTGCCACTTTGGAGTCATTTCGAAGTACACTAATTTCGATTAGTACTTAGTTCAAATAATTTATGAATATCATAATGAATTCTAAAACTAAAAATTGAAAAATAAAATTTTTATAAAAAAATTGAACCGACTTCTAAAAGTGCGCTAAAAAGTGAAAAATAACCATAAATTTTTATATGAAATTGAACTTTTTGAAGTCGGCGCCAAATTATTTGTAAATGAAATAAATAACTACTAATATATACAAATTAGTTTAAGAAAGCAATTACAAATAAAGTATTTTTAATCTGTTTATGCAAATCACATTTTGTCAGGTATTAGTTTGGCGCCGACTTCAAAAAGTTCAATTTCATATAAAAATTTATGGTTATTTTTCACTTTTTAGCGCACTTTTAGAAGTCGGTTCAATTTTTTTATAAAAATTTTATATTGTTTAATGTTGTTTATATGTTTTTTTATTTGCTTATATATTTTTATTTTAGTGTGTCCTACTCTTTAATTTTATATATATTTAATTCTAATTAGCCGTAAGTTTTTTATTATTTTATTATTGTGTTTGTGTCTTTTTCTTAAGCGTGTAGAATTAACATGTTTATCTTATTTTTTTGGGGCTATCGTATTTCCATATATAAAAGTAAATTAAATTAAGATATCAGTACAATAGAAATAAAAATAAGTAGGTCTAATTTTAATTACAACATAAAAGAGTAATTACATTTGAATCCCTTTTTAGTGTTTAATTGCAATTCTGCAGATGGTTTAAGAAATAAATAAACTGAAACGTCAATTACCCTAAAAATGTTTTTAATTAATAATAAAATGACCGATAGCCCGAAAAATATTTTATTATTTATGGACGAATTTATTTTTTTATATATGTTTAACTTTTTGTATTTTAGACAATGAATATTTTGTAAGTATTTAAATTATAACTTAGAATTTTTTGAGAGAATAATCCTACGTTTTAGTCTATTATTATAGACCGGTATTTTTGTCTAAAATTTCTAACCCATTCCTATGAAAAATACATGTGTCTAACAAATTTTGCTAAAAACACCGGACTAAAGAACACAGGTAGTTTGCGAAGAGAAAAAGGGTAAAAAATGATTTATTACTCTCTCTAATTCTTGAATAAGCTATAGTATAAGAGGAAAAACAGGGTCCATTTTCCTAAACTCAAAGCTCATGGGAGGGGCGAACGCCCTCACCGCCCCCTCCTTTGGATCCGCGCCTGGGTTCACATCTACTTTAAAATTTTAGTCGTATTTTTCATTCTTGCAATTTCATAAATGAGGGATTTTTTTTTATTAATGATAAAAGAAAAAAACAGACAGCAAATACGTTTTTCCTTTATGCGCCCACTAGTTTGTCTAAAATAAATTTTCAAAAAGCCCTTTGTTTACAAAAAAGGTGAATTTTGATTTTCCAATAAGCTCTTTTTTTTTATGGCTTTCCTACTACGCATCCTCGTTCAAAGCAACTTATTCTTAGAAAACAAATTAAGAAAAATGTGGTAAATATTTTATATGTATACAAAAATACCTACAAAATGTGTAAAGACGATTATTATTATTTTCTTAGTCTTTCATTATTATCTAAACTCTGTTGATTAAAAATAAGACAGAATTAAAAAGCTCATTTATATTGTCTCTTCAGTATTTGCACATCGGCAAACTTGTTGCCATTAATTCCATGATAACTTATTACTGCGTATTTGAATACCATATTCGTTTGGGCCTGTTTATTTGGTACGTCTAATACTCGAGTCTTTAAATATTTCGGATTCGTAAAATTCGGATCCCATCGAACTGCTATTTTAAATTGATTGGAAATTGAGGCTAAGAAAGATACATTAACAAATGAAATCTGATCATGGTCTCCAAAAATGTGAGCCTTTTGATTTTTATCTTTTGAAGTCGTTATATATTTTCAACACATTTTGTGGAACTAATTGTACATAAGAGACGTAATGAGTACAAATAAATAAGACTCTAACCCACTAGTTTTAAATTAACTGGACAAAATTTGACAATAAAGAGTTTGGATTAACAAATGAAATATCAGTCAAACAAGTTTTGAATGTTAAAAATACAAAATACAAATTGCCATCTTTTATTACTCAACTGGCAAATATGGAAAATTTTCTTTACTATCAGAAGACAACTTTTCCTGTTCCCAATTCCAATACCTTAACACAATATTTTCTCCTTAATTTTCCTATATAAAGGTATTAAATATATATATATATATATATATATATATATATATATATATATATATATATATATATATATATATATTTATATAGGGTGTTTTCAAAGTTGAATCATTTATTTTAACAGCTTGTAGAACCCGTGAAAGAAATCAATTTACAAAAAAATCATTTATAAAAAAGTTGACAAAGAAAGAAATCATTCACAATTATATATATATATATATATATATATATATATATATATATATATATATATATATATATATATATATAGGAGAAGGCCAATTAAACTAAGAGGTTAAAGGAATTTTGTGTGGCTGCAGTCAAAACGATGGGTGGCCAGAAAAGTCTAGCTTTCGAGAAAATTTACTCCTGCCTCAGGACTTTTACAAAAGAGAAAATAACCTTCCTTAATTCTATTCCTATGGATAAAAATAAAGATAAAGACCTATCAAAGTGAGTATCTATAAAATGCCAGGTCTTGTTCAACAGATACAGTCATTACCGCTTAATAATAAAATCACATAACATATAAAGATTGTTTTAAAAGGCAAAACTAATTTGATTAATTCAGGAAATAATTTTTAAAACACGTGGACGTCGTTGAAATGCCATGTTAATTTAGAAATAACTCTGATTGTTGACAGTTGAAAGCCCCATTTAATAGGTACAGTTTACACCGTCCAAGAACAGATATCGTTCTGGGAACGGACATACCATTCTTGAAAAATATTATGTAATTAAGCGAAAAACTAACGAAAAATGGAATTTATGACTAGAAAGTGTAATAACAATCAAAGCAAAATGCTATTTTAGTATCAAGAACGGCAACCTACACACCCAGATGGACAAGTGTGATAATAACATTCAGAACAGTGTTTAAAAAGTATCTGACTGAAAAAATTGATCAGTGGAGGACCGATTTTCATTGATTTCTAGTTGTAATAAGTAATTATAAATTACGCTGAGGTTTTCTATGTCTCCTCTTTTATTCATTGAAAGTGGTTCATTGTTTATGTGAACCATTTCTAGGAATACTTTTTTATGGAAATTACTTTCATTTGCTAGGATTTTCGGTCTCTCAGAGTTCATTATTTGACCCTTATTTTGTGCATGCTCTGCAAGAGCACAAGAAACCACTCCTCTGTTACAATCGTTTTTATGAAAACTTATTCTATCTGAAAGATTTCTAGAAGTTTGGTCTATATAAACTTGGTCACAATTTAGGCATGGGATCTTATAAATAATGTTCCAGTTTCCTTTCAGTGGAATAGGTATGTTAGTTCTTGAATAAAGTAACGCGATTGTTTTAATTTGTTTAGTTGCAATTTTAATGGAAGTTACATTTTCGAAAACCTTTCTAAGTCTGGGAGTTAAATTTTCAATATAGGAAAGTGACATATAGATAGATTGCTCAACCTCGTTGTTGTCTGCACCTGGTTGTGATAATTGAGTTGATTGTGTTTGTGTGTATCAAAGAGGGTTGGCTTACTCTTTTATCACCTAGAAATGGTTCACATAAACATCGAACCACTTTCTATGAACAAGACAGGAGACATAGAAATCCTTAACGTAATTTATAATTATTTATTACAAGTAGAAATCAATGTAAATCGGTCCCCCACTGTTCAATTTTCTCAGTCAGATACTTTTTAACCACTGTTCTGAATGTTTTGATCACACTCGTCCAACTGCTTTGATTTTTATTACAGCTTCTAGTCATAAATTTAATTTTTCGTTACCTTTTCCCTTAATAACGTTATATTTAATTCATTCTTAAATTAAAATGGCGTTTCAACGACGTCCACTTGTTTTAAAAATTATTTTTTGAATGAATCAAATTAGTTTTGCCTTTTAAAACAATCTTATTATGTTATCTGATCTTATTGTTAAGTGATAATGATTGTATTTGTTGAACAAGACCTGGTATTTCATACATACTCACTTTTGTAGGTCTTTATCTTTATGTTTATTCATAGGAATAGAATTAAGTGAGGTTATTTTCTCTTTTGTAGATGTCTTGAGGAAGGGAATAAAATTTCTCGAAAGCCGAACTAACAAAAAAAGTTTTCTTTTCTGGCCAACCATTCTTTTAACTGCAGCCTTAAACCTCTCTGTTTAAATGGCATTTTCTTATATATATATATATATATATATATATATATATATTTATATATATATATATATATATATATATATATATATATATATATATATATATATATATATATATGAGTAATCACTCAGTTACAATTTGTCGAAGATACGGTCACATTATAGCGTAAGTTTTCTATTTTATCATTACACTGATATTTTAAACATACCTGAGCATAAAGATTATTTCAGTGACTTTAAAGAACTGTCTTAAAGGAAGGAAAAGGGCAAACAGATGTCGGTCAGAATTTTAAAGTGTCTCGGCAGATTCTTAGTGCGTGGAATAAAATTTATAAAAACGTCATTCTGTGAAATATAAGCCTGGAAGTTGCTGTCCCAAAAAAAAATATTTAAGGGAAGATCTACTAGTGAAGTTCGTAAGTCTGCTGTGGTAATTGAAAATGAATTGCAAGAACATTATAACCTAAATATTCATGTTTCAGCTGTAAAACGTCGATTAAAAGACTTTGAATTACATAGACGACGATAAGCCAAAAAGTCTTTTATATTTGCAAAGAACTAAACGTTACGACTTAAGAGTAGGTATACTATGAGAGAGCCTCCTCCTCCCAATGCCTCCTCCCGATCATAACCCTCCGTAATGATATGAGAGTGCCTCCTCCCGATCATAACCCTCCGTAATAATATGAGAGTGCCTCCTCCCGATCATAACCCTCCGTAATGATATGAGAGTGCCTCCTCCCGATTCTTTGTGCACATGACCTACTCCGTGAATTATGTGGAGATAGAGTGATATAAGACTGGAAAAGAGGAAATTTTACAACAGTTCTTTAAAAGTTATACTAAATTTTCGATGTCATCTAGTAATGATAGTGAAAGTAGTATTGTTGAAAGGAATAAGTTATTAATTAAAGCAGTAAAAGATGTGGAAAAATCTTTTTGTAAAAAGGCATTAGCTTATGAACACGAAAGTCTGTATGCCAGACCAAATGCTAAGAAATGTTATAGTTTTTACCAGAGTATGTATGAAGAAGCAATAAAAACGTGTCAAGGTTTCTACACAAATCAAGATATTAAGCGATTGGTGCAACATTTTGTGGAAAAATATTTTCTTTCAGAATTAAAGGTGTTAAAACCTTATTTGTCAAGTGAATTACAAGGTGAAGTACTAAGGCGTGAAGAAGAGTGGGACAAAATTTCTATCAAAAATTTATGAGTGATATAGTTTATTATGGAAGATTTAGTGATTGAAATTATGGAGGATTTTTTAATATCGAAAGAGTGTTCTAGATACTTTGCCGTTACTGGAAGTGAGGAAATTTTAGACATCATGTCTAATGAGGCACAAGACATGACGTCCTATTTCAAGTATATGGACCATATAAAAATATGTGAAAAAGCTGTAAAATTGTGTAAAATATTTTTAGAAACTAGGAATATTAATAAGTTGTTATTAGGATTAAGAAAATTAGGATTAAATAGTTGTGTAATAGATATATGTAAAAAATCAGGTTTAAAGTTTAATAAAATAGAATAAAATTATATTTAATTTGTATTTATTCATTCATAAAAAAATTGTTATACATAAAGATTACATTGGATAGTGCACACATAGACGGTGATTTAGAATGAAAAAAACATTTAGGTTCAGATTTATGAAGAGCAGGTTCCTCATCTAGTTCAATAACAGGTTTGGCTGAATATTTTCGAATGTAGTCAGCTTTTTCACTTCCTTTAACATACACATAATTTGCATCTTTCGTCAATTCATTGACAATAGTAGAAAAATAGTGTAATGGTGTAAATCCTGTGTTCCAATAGAGACAGTGGTGATTGTTCATTAACCAAACAGCTTGTTTGTATATCTCTGTATTAAGTAAATTTAATGAATAGGGTTTCTTAAATATGTGATGACTAATTTTGCTGCCATCATATGCTGCCAACTCCTTTGGAATAAATTTATTGCCTTCATCCTTAAATCCTTGGATATCCAAAACTAGTCTCATATTTTTAAAGATTCAAATTTTTTAATCATAAATTTTTTAGCACAATATTCTTCAATTTGTATTTTGAGAATTTTAAGTTTTTTTATAAAATTTTCAATTTGTTTATTTTTGCGTAAATTCATTACAAGCAGTTGAAATCTATGTTTCACCTCTGAACATCTTCACACTACTGGAACACTCGATTAATATGTTTAAATTAAATGGAATCCATTAGTAGGAGAGGGGATAAAATTAAATTTGTTTTACTATTTTAGTTAAGGGATTGTAGGAAAATATTTTATCATGAATTATAAGGCAATATGCTGAAGTTTTTGGAGAAATGCTTTCTTTTGTTTCAAATTCAATCCTCATAGTTACCGGACCAGTTTGTAGTAAATCGCGCTGATGCGAACAATTAATGTAAACAATTGGTGCTTTTCCTTTAAAGTCCGATGGACTAAAAATTGGTTCTACAGGATGATTATAATACATGTGTCGGAATTCCGAAAACATTTCATACAAAGTAGCGAATTTATTATTTGCGAAATCAAGTTGAAGATCGTTATAAGGATATCTTTCAGAGTTCAAAAATACATTTATATTTTTTAATTCACAATGATCAAATTTACTCATGTCTTGTTTGACTTTTCCTCGTCTATCTTTTTGAAAAGCAATTAACACATGTCGAGGGGTTTCAACTTTTGTAGAGGTTTTTACCGACCAGTTGTGTCTAGTAGTTTCCAATAATTCTGGATATTCAATTAATTCCCAACTTCTAAAAGTAATGAAAATATCATTATTTTTATCAATTAATTTAGTAAGAGCTAATTCTTGAGGTATTGCTACAGTTAAATGTGGAACTCGCCAACAAAGTTTTGTAATAACAATTTTTGGTTTTTCATCTTCAACTGTGGATATAACTGCATCAGTACTATCATTACTCCTTATTAAAATTAATTCCTGTTGAGAATTTAAAATAATTTTATTGTAATCTTCAAAAAAGCCTGAATATAATTTAAGTGGAATGCATAAAGAAGCATTTCCTTTTTCATCCGTCATTATTTTTTCTCCCATCTTCGATTTGGGATACCATCCAGCATTTTGAAGTTTAGCACTTTCATTTTCATTAAAAGACATATATGATTTGATTGTAGAAGTTATTCCTATATCACGAACCGAATCAATTGTTACACCGTTAAGAACATAACGTAACTCTTTAAATAAAAACGCAGGAGCATTGTTAATTAAAGATGTATTTTTTAAGGGAGTATCTTTATCATCAGTAACTTTTAATTCTAGATATAGTTCGCTCCTGCAAGGTAAAGAATATTTTCCAGTTTGTTGTAAAGAAATTCTAATTTCATCATTAGGTCCTAATTTTGAAGGATTGAAAGGGTCAAATGAAAGCATTTCCCAACTTGAAACAGATTCATCAACAAGAATATTTTCCTTAACATTTAAATATTCCATTATTATTTAATTTTAAACCCCAAGGATTCTAGGAACAAACGATTAGAAGGTGTTAACTTCTTTGAGTTTCTTTTAGTACTAATTGAATTTGGCTTGAGCCTTTTTATATTAAATTGAGTTAAGTAAGGCACTTTGTTATAAAGAAATACCATTTTAAACTATTTTCTTAAGATGTAATCTTACTGTTACGGTTTCCCCTCTAAAATTGATGAAATCACCCTCTTGATCTATTATTTTAATTGTAATTTTGTCTACTGTTTTAACTGTAACAGGGAAATAAATAATATTTTGAGGAGACTCTATGATCTTATATCCTGGAGAGACACTTGGAAAAAACTGATGAATTATGTGAACTGGATCACCATTTAAATAGGATCCTTCAGCAATACTGCAGTCTACATTTATTGCATTTACTTTTATAATTTCTGCTGGTGAATCAGATATATGCTCATCATTTGCCTGTAACTCTTTATCATAAAATCCCAAAATTTTTCCAATTGTTCCTTTTCGAAATGTTATCGGAACTGTAGTTTTAATATGAGTTCGTAAGGTATTATTGTTAGGATATAAATGAAAACTTATTTTTTCTTTATCAAGATGATTTTGTAACACATTATTAATATCATCTATTTCATAACTACCGGGTGGAATTCTAAATTCTTTATCTGTGTTATAGATAAATAAATTATTTGTTTCATCAATGTTGGGAATTGCATTAAAGGTTTCAAAATTTATAAGTCCGATCACATGTTCAACATTTTCATCTAAATAAATTGGTGGATGAATATCCGCCGTCAAAATAGCAGAATTACCACTAAGAACAAAACTGTATGACATATCTCCAAAAAATTGTGATATACAATAAATTTATTTCACACGTTTCATATTTTTATACAAAAATTTTAGACATAATTGACCACAATTAGTTTTATTATAAGTTTGAAATGTGGTGTAATTATATCTAACATTATTTTTGTTCCCATCGCTATAAAAGTATTTTATTAATTCAACAGGAGGTTGTAAATTCCCATAACTATCAAAATATATTATATTTTTTCCTTTTTTTGTGTATGCTATCCAATGACTTCCATCATTGTGAGAACTGTCCAGATTAACTATTCCACACTCATTCTTTTTAATTATTTTTGGTAATTTATCTCTCATGAACACACCTCGAAAATTAGGAATATGTAAAAACTTAACATACTTAAACAAGTCAATATTTGTAAGAGCTTTTCGAGGTATTTCTTTCAACAGTTTTTTGAATAAGGTTTTAAGTATAGACCACATCCTGTTTTGTATGGTTTTAAATAAAGACCACTACCTTTTTTTCCAATTGCTATATCCTCCATCGCTGCATTGTGTCTTTTATCTTCTTCTAATTTTTGTTTAGCAGCTTTGGCATCATTAACAGCTTTCGCAATACCTGCCGCTCCACCTCCAAGGGCACCTAAAGCAGACAAACCTGCAAATAATGGTATAAGCGGCAAAAATCCACCACTTTTTGGAATGGGTATTATTCGTTTTTTAGGAGGTGAGACTCTTCCAAGTTTTCTGATTGATGCCAATGCTGTTCTCGCACTTTCCGTTAAACTTCTAAACTTTTTTCCCCTGAGTTGTTTTCTAGCTCTTGATATAGCCGTAGCCAAGGAAATTCCCCGTCCCTTTCGTTTTCTTGATACTCTTTTCCTCCTTCTCATCCCCATTCCTAACTTAGTTTTAGCTTTCATCGCACCAGTAATTCCTAAAGCAGCAACTTTCTCTCCGAAACTAGCGTCCTTAGCTTTATATCTCTCCAAAGCCTTTTTAGCCAATAATTCATCTGCATCATGTCTTCCTTTTATATGTTTTATTTCTGAATATGCTATATCATGCTCCTTACAAGCTTTATCTAAAGGATTTATTCCTTCGTCACCTCTAGCAAGTCTTTTTTCTAATTTAGTTCCTGGACCGCAATATTGGTAACCTGGTATATGCAACTCAAATGGTAATTTATTTATCAAAGTATTTAAAATACCTCGTCCTTTCTTTTTTTTTAAATAATGCGTGGAGTTTATAAGCATTATATAAATAGCAGTTGTAACAAAAATGATCCATTTTAAGAGATCTTGTCTTATATAGGAAAAATGAAGATTGAAAAACAACCCTTTTCGATACAAATTAAAGATTATGAAATTTTAAATAGCAAGTTTAACAAACATGGTAAATTATTTAACGGTGCTAGTAAAAGGGGATTAGTTGTTGGACCATCTGGTTGTGGGAAAACAAATGTAATAATAAGTTTAATTGGAGATCCAAATGGTTTGAGGTTCGAAAATGTGTATGTATATTCGAAATCATTATATCAAGAAAAATATGAATATTTAAGAAAACTTCTTAATCCCATCAAAGAAATAGGTTACAATGAATCAGAAGATGCTGAAAATATTATATCACCACAAGAAATAAAACCAAATTCTTTAATAATTTTCGATGATATCATTTGTTGCAATCAAAACATAGTAAAAGATTATTTTTGCTTTGGAAGACATAAAAATACAGATTGTTTTTATTTATCTCAAACTTATTCAGCCGTACCAAAACAACTTATTCGAGATAATACAAATTTGCTCATTATATTTCAACAAGATTCTACAAATTTAAAACATATTTATGATGATCATGTAAATATGGATATGTCATTTCAACAATTAAAAGACTTATGTTTATTATGTTGGAAAGACAAATATGGATTTATGGTAATAGATAAAGACTCACCAATAACTAATGGGAGGTATCGCAAGGGATTTGATTCATTTATTTTTCTATAAAAAGGTTATATTCGTTGAATTTTATTAGTTTCTTAAAATTTGCTGATGATGGATGAGAAAAAAGCTAAGGAATTGGTTAGAACCCGTTTAGCAGTTAAAAGAAAATATCAAGCGCTAAAATCAGAAATAAGTGAATCACAAAGACAACAAGAACAACAATTTAAACCAATAACTCAACCCATACAAGAATTAATTTCTACAATTGGTAAGATTGAACCTCTTGAAGTAAAAGAAGAGTTAAAAACCCCAATAAAAAAATCTTATGAAACACTCGCATCACCTAAAAGATTATTTGAAACAAGAACACCAACAAAAGAATGGCATTATGGAACATCAACTCCCCAAAAAAGAAAAACTAATCAAACACCAATTCTTCCCTCAGAAATACCAACAATAATAGATTGGGATAAAAGTATAGCTTCAGTAAGTCAGCTACCATCTTTACAACAAACCAGTATAATTGCAGAAACCCAACCATCATCAGGAGAATCTACGTTAGGAAATATATCTGATATACTAGAACAAACAAGGCAAACTATTCAAACATATGTTCGTTCACCTTTATATCAAGATTATTTATCAGAATTTGATGAATTACCTCGGCAATATATTGATGGTGGTGTAAAAGATACAGAACATAAGTTTGACCATCAATATGGAGTTGTTCATGATTACGAAAATGAAAAATTTTATTTAGGAGTCACATTAAAAAATGTAGAAATTATTGGAAAAGATATAAGAGTAGAAGGAATAACTTATCCAGGTACACCTGGATTATATGAATTATTGTTTAAAAAGGAGCCAATAGGTTATAAGAAAACAGATTTGGATAATTACATGGATATTCTAAAAAGAACCAATGCATACCGAAGAAATAACGACCCAAACGAACAAGTTCAGGGAAATGCATCACACAAATATATTTCTATAATTGGTCCCTACTTACAAAAGGCTGGGATTATAAAAACTAAAACTATTGAACGTGAAATGGTTCAAACATTTTTTTCAAGACGAAAAGCTCCATATAGAGAGAGTCGACTAGCATCAAAAAAAGGAGGAGCTATCACCCTTAAAGATATTAAACCCAATACAGATTATGTTTACTGGGATGATGTGAATGAACTTGTTGACAGATTAAAATTGCTTGTTGCTTCCCAGAGTGCCGGCCATACAGGACATAAAAACGAAATTATTTCTATTATTGAAGAATTAAAAGAAGCCGATATTATCATATAAAAGAATGTAATAGGTATTTGTCCACATTTCTAAAATGACTATTGATAAATTTGGTCGCCATATTTCAAAAAGATCCGCCCCTAACATATCTGCATTGGAAAATAAAATATTAACAAATGTTGAAGAAAAAATATTACAAAATTTTAAGAGTGATCTAAAATATATTGAGAACAAAATAATTGAAAAATTTGAACCTCAATTACGAAAAGATATTAGTAATTTTAATAAAAGATTATATCAGTATGAGGAAGATGTACAGAATACAGCCAAAAAAATTAGGTTATTTGAAGAAACAAAAAATAACAACAAAATCGAGGTTTTACAAAAAAAATTCAATGATATTAAAACAGAAATAAAGGCTCGCGATGAAGAAACTGTCAAAAAATTAATTGAAGAAATGTTGGGAAAAGACTTTATAAAATTGGAACAAATGTTTAAAACTTTGATTGAGGCTGTAAAAAAAGATTTATCAACTAAAGTTTTGGAAAATAACGAAAAACTACAAAAAATGTTTTACGATTTAAATGATCTTGAAACAGCGTACAAAGAGCTAAATTCCAAAGTTGAAAATTTAGTAAGAATAGATTTAAAAAATATGGAAACCATATTCACGAAAGAAATAAAATCTTTAAACGATTTAGTTCAAAAGTCTGCTGATAAGTTGCAGACTACCAAAACAGAAATTATGCTATCGAACATTCTTCTTGAGACTAAAATAGATGGGAAAATTTCGGACCTTGTAAATAAAATTAATCAAATCATTTCATCAATGGAAGGTGTTAAGGATGAAAACAGAAAATCAATTGAAACGTTAAAAAATAAAATAAAAGAACTTCATGAAAAAGGAGCAGTAAATTAAATAATGTCTAAGGAATTGGGTGCAATTTATTAGTAATGCTATAGAGAAAACCAATATGAACAAACCTATAAAAGAAATAGTCGTAAATGAACTACATAAACCAGCAAGAAAAAATTACAAGAGAAGAAGAACTATTGTTAAAGGACTAAATGATTTATGGCAGGCCGATTTGGTGGAGATGCAACCTTATTCTAAATTTAATAGAGGTTATCGATATATTTTGGTAGTAATAAATACCTTTTCAAAATATGTTTGGACTCAACCACTAAAAAATAAGAAAGGAAAAGACGTGTCTATAGCTATGAAAAGAATTTTAGAAAAAAACACTAAACCAAAAAATTTACAAACAGATTTGGGGAAAGAATTTTATAATCAACATTTTCAGGACTTAATGAAAAAGTTTAACATAAACCATTACAGCACCTTTTCAAATTTAAAAGCTAGTATTGTTGAACGTGTTAACCGAACTTTAAAAGGCACTATGTGGAAATACTTTAGCAAACAGGGAAATTATAAATGGCTTAGTATTTTGGAGGAAATTGTTGAAAAATATAATAACAGGATTCACACTTCAATCGGCATAAAACCAGCTAATGTTAATGAAAAAAATGAAAAACTATTATTATCAAATTTTTTCACTCATAAGAAAACCATTGATTCAAAGCCAGTTAACTTCAAGTTAAATGATTATGTTCGAATTTCAAAAAATAGAGAAGCATTTGACAAAGGATATACACCAAATTGGTCTACAGAAATTTTTCAAATAAAGAAGGTTCAGTTAACAAGTCCAACCACATATATATTAAAAGATAATAAAGGTGAAGAAATTCGAGGAGGATTTTATGAAGAAGAATTGCAAAAAGTAAAATATCCCGACGTATTTTTAGTTGAAAAAATTTTAAGAAAAAAGGGGAAGAATGTGTTTGTCAAATGGTTAGGTTTTGATAAATCACACAATTCATGGATATCCAAAAAAGAATTAGTATAATTTTATTCACATACCTTTGTATTTGTTATTTTATAATAGAAAAATATTTTTAAATAAAAGAGAAATTAAATATATTTTAATTATTTTATTGATGGTAAAAACCTTTCGTTATAAATAATATTTCTATGTTCTACATTTAACACTTTAAAAAGTATAATTTCACATTGTTGAATCTTCCTTTCAAATCGAAGTCTGTCTAAATATTGTTTTTGAAAATCACTTTTTCTTGATTGTCTGTAGGCATAACTCCACACAAACATAGTAAAAACTGTATCATTTTCACTAAAAGTTACTCTTTTCGCTGAAGAATTTCTTTTTTCCGATTCCACTTGCAAGTTTGGATTCCAATTCATTTGGATACGTCATTAATAGCTCCATCATAGTAGAAACGTTTTCACTATTTATATTTTGTTTATAATTCAATATGTTGATAACACTATTTAAAATATCATTTGAATTCATTAAATTTTCTTGAAATACATTAAAATATGTAATAAAATCCTGTTTTTTGATCATTTGAATTCGATAATCTATAAGATCTTTTATCTGCAACAACTTGTCAACAGAAGAAGAACTAAGCATCACATAAAATTCATCCTTCTTTTGAATTTTTATTATTGGTATTTCCATATATTTTTCAAAACATATTGTAATATCACCAAATTTGATGGGATAAAGATCGCTATTTAAACTGTAGAAATAATTAGCAATAACACCTTCATATTTTAAGAACGATTTCCAATCATCTTCATTTAATGAAATTTTGACTCCATTTTTTCCACCAAATACGATTTTAGGAGAAAAATCGTTCAAACTAATTCCAACACACACATGTTTTGATAATGAATTATTCAAATAGTAAATTTTTAAATTGAACACCTCTTCTTTTTTGTTACAATTCTCACTATTAGGAAACGTTTGATAATTCTTAATACTGTTAGAATACATTTTAATTTCACCAAGCTTAATATAGCACTGGAAAATCTTAATTTTGAAATCGCTACTTATAGTTTTATCCCCACCATGGCCCCCCACCAAAACGTGAAATATTTAGTTATTGACTTTAAAGTGGTAGCATATAATACCCAACAATGTAATAAAAATGGATATAATTAGATTTAAGACAAATGATAAGTAATCAAATTTATCATATATTGGCGTAAAATTGAAATAATTTGAAATATTAAATTTTTTTATTTCTTCAAAACCTTTAACTTTATGGTTTTCAATTTCATCAAAACAGCTTTTTTCATTCCAATTAGTATCCAAAATAGTTTTATTTGAATAATAATATAAAATTTTAAAAGCTCTACTTGATTTTTCTTTGTCTAACATTTCATATGAAAATACAGAAATGTCGTTATTAATTTTATCGTGGAACATGTAATGACAATTTTTGTCCAGTGTAAGCTTAGAATCATTTGAAAAACACACTACACTATCGGTAACACCAGAAGGGTGATATACGTACAAGACACTTCCTAATATTGAATATAGCAGGATAAAAGGAGACATAATTGAAACTCTTTTTCAAATTTAAGCGTATATTAAGACCAAAAAGAGACTGATTGATATGTGTGGGAGATACAAATATTTATATAAATTTTGACAATCAATTTTTTACAATAAACAATTTAATAATCAGTTTTAAAATGGAAACCTTGTTTACAATCAATATATACAATGAAAACAATAAACAATTTTATAAACAATTTTAAAATGGAAACCTTGTTTACAATCAACATTTTTATTTATAAAATGAAAACATATGACATAGGAAAAGGAATGCGAATATTAACAAATAGAAAAATTTGTTATTAAATTCCTCCTTTTTAACATTTATTGATAGATTTAAATTTTTGCACCGATTTAAACATTCTGTTAAATCACAATATTTATTAAACTTGTAATGTTCACTAATTGGACAGTCATCACTATTCCATTTGTATATTTCGGTGCCACAATAAAAACATTTGCAAATATCTTCTTTCAATAAATAATAAAATCCATAACTGGCCAATACTTCAGGCTTTAGTTTCCCTTTCCAATTTTTAAAAGACCAAAGTCTTCTTTGGTAAGTTCTGAAGGAAATATTATCTATTTCCTTTTCAGTTGTTTCAAGACACATTTTATAAACTAAAATGATTATACTTTATATTTGGTCAACTTTAAGTACTTAAACGTTTATTGGTGGAAGGGGAAAATAGATACCAATGGCTAAACATTGTCTTTTAACCATAAATATAGAGGAATATCCTGATGACCCCAAGCAAGAGAATCATATTCATTTGGTATTAAAAATCGTTTATCATCGGCACAAGTTAATGCCACTTTATTTATTAACTCCGTATAAATATTGTGTAATCGAGATCGAAATACATACATAGTACAAAATGTTTTTGAACCTTTTTCAACCACATCTTTATAATGAACAAACTGTAATTGTTTTTCCACACTACTTTTTTTAACCCCTTTAGCCCTTTTAGTTAATCCCTGCGTTGTTTTAATGCAATAAGCTTTTGACCCTGTCCCATAAAAACTCTCAATTGGTATACCAGCATACTCATCTTTAAATTTTCCTACTACAGACTCTGTAATTGGAATATTATAAATGTTATCTGTTTTATAGTTTGAAGTGTCAAAATAATTTATATTACTTTTAATGTCTCGATAAACATCATCAGTTTTAATTTCTAAAACTAAAGAGTCAGTATCTGTATATAATAATTTTACGTTTTCCTTGTAATAAGGTTTTAAAAAATTATAAAAGAAATTGTACATGACAGTTTTAGAAATATCTAAAATTGAAAAGCCTATATAAACTGGTTTATTATACACTATTTGAACTTTTTGCATTTGAATAGCTACTAAATCTTCACAAAATATTGAAAGATCCTTGAAATAGGGTTTTGCTATTAAATTCTCAGCACCATCTTTTTTTTGATTTTTTGACCATTGGGTTACCAAGCGGACATCTACCCTCCGATCAACGTTTTCCATAGTTTTCCCAAAGACACTATTGTTTGCCAATTTATAAGTATCTCTATCAAAAGGACTTTTTGATTCGTTTCTTAATTTAGTGTTCAAATCAATATATTTTTTTAGCCATGATGATTGGGAAAATTTTAATATCCTATGTATTTTAGTTAATTTTAAACCATTTTGAATACTTTGTTTTAACAATGTATAATGAATTATATATTTTGTTTTATTGTGTAAGTTAGGAATTAATTTAAAACATTTGGAAGTGGGAGATTTAAAATTTTCAGGACAAAAAGGTAAATCATTATGATCTTCATGTAGAGATGAAGGATATTCTAAATCTACTTCCAAAACGTAGCCTTTTTCGGAGGTATCAGAAATATTCATAACATTAAAATTATTAATTTCTTGTTGGGAAAGCCAAGAAAAATCTTTTTGAGGAAGATGTTGCGACATAGCATAACCATACAAATTTGTAGCGTCTAAATATAAAATATATGTGCTAGGTTCGCTAGGATTAAAACTTGGTAAATATTTGTTATTTGCTATTGATTTCCTACAAGTACATATACTAACTCCACCTCGAACGCTATTTTTGAAAAAATGTAACATATCTGTATCCGTTAATAATTCCAACTCTACCCCTGTATATTTTAAACATGCGTCAAAGCTTAAACCTGGAAAAGTAAAATAATGTGCTGGATCTAAATTATAAGTTTTCATACAAGTTTTCCTAAAGTTTTGGAATATGTCTGCCAAAAGTAGAACATCTGATGTTAAATAAATATCTGAATAGTTACCAATTGTGGTACATTTGAAAAATTTCCAAACATGTTTTGCTCTGTCATATTCTTTATTAGATATATGTTCATCAGTTAACTGATTATAAAACTGTTCTTTTTCCGGCAATGATGTTTTAGATAATTTTGTATATTCATCAACATAACTATATGGAAATATTCCTTTTTTGCGAATTAAATTAAATTCATCATCATTAGGAAAATATTTTCTAACGTCAATGCATTGTTCATTAGAAAGTCTATTCGAAAGTTTTTCGATCGAACTTGGTAAAAATTGGAAAGAATCAATAAATCTTAATTGAATATATTTTCTCTTCAAGGTGTTTGAAACACGATCTCGATAAGTATCAACTTCAATAATTTTTTCAAAAGAAATGTATTTCTCTTTATTTTGAGCGATTACACTTATTTGTTCTTTATTTTTACACAAGTTTTTAATAAATAGATGGGCATCATAATTTTTTAAATTGTGAAAAATAACTGGAATATATTTAGGAATTTTAAAATTTAAATTGCATATGGAATGTGCGACTCCTCTATACTTTCCGGTTATGTGGCAATGATCGGCAACTTTGTCATTTTCAATGATTTTATTACAAATGTGACACATATTTGTGTAATTGAAATGTATTTTTTCTAGTTCAGTAAGCTTTATCATTTTTTTAGGTGATTTAAGGAAATTTTCATATAAACCATGAATATCTCTTTCTAAAAGATTTATAAATATTTGTGCACAATTTTTTCCGCGATATAATTCCAATTTTGATAATGAATTGTTGAATGAACATTTAATGTAGTATGCAAATGAATATGGAATGTGTTCATATTGTTGAATTGTATAAGAAGACTCTGAATTTATATTTATATCAGGATTATTAATATTTTGAAGTAAACATTCGAAATCTGCATAAACTACAAATGGTAGCTCCATTTGTTTTTGAATATTTTCAAATTTAAGTATATTTTCGGGTACAATATTTCCAAATTTATCCTTTCTATTTTCTGTAGAAGGTAAATCCATTCTTATGTGATCACAATCATACTCAGAATGACGGATTAATTGTTCATTAGTGGTAAAATACTGTAAGCAACCGTCACACAAATGTTTTTTGCCATTATGTTTTGTTACTTGGGTTGAAATTAATCGTGATAAATCGTTAATTAGACAATAATGAAAATTTCCTTCATCGTCGGAAATTAATAATAAATTTACATGAACATTTCTTTTAGTTTTTTTCCCATAGTACAGTGGACCGATAACTTCATATCGATCTTTAAAAATTTTATTTACTTTTTCTATTGTGAACACGTTTACGGATATGTTATTTTTTTTTTCAAAAAATATAATGTCCTTTATTGCTAAAGGAAAAGTCATACCTGCTATATCAAACAATGTATTAAAATGTGGATATGATGTCGGCTCTGTTGGTAATCCTGTTGGAGGATGAAGAGCTGCAACGATGCTCCATAAGAAGCAATATGGATCCTGATTTTGGATATTAAGGATGGCTTGCCTTTTACAGATGTCTTGTGGTAAGGGGATGTATGAGGAGGCACGTAGTGGATTAAATCGATTTATGTTTACCTCTAGATGTAATATACGAATTAATTTCCAACCTGCAAATGAAAATATTGTTATTATAAAAACGGAAAAGAAATTTCATAAAATTTTACAAAATTATATATTATTTTTATTTATTATTACCTGACTCTTTTTCTGCTAGTTCATCAGCTTTTTTGTCTACGATCGCTATTAACTCCCCCAAAACTTCGTTTAAATCGGATCCTTCGCAGACTACTTGAAAAGGTGTATTAAAGGATTTTACACCATGTTGATTTGAGGTTTCACAAAAATAATAACCAAACAGTTCCAAGTTAACTTTAATACATGTGTGTTTTTCCATTTCTTTTTTTATTAAGTTGATGATTTTTGTTGAATAATTATTCAAAAATTCAATTACATTTATGTACATCTTCAGCGCTCGAACTCTATAGGATATAATTCGATCTTGAAATGCGGAGTTAATAACATCAATGCCATTATCATTTTTCAAACATGCATTTTCTTTGTGAATATTTGATCGAAGATGTCCACTCCATGCTCTTCTTTTGAAACCTTGGTTACACAGATTACAAAAAATCTCTTCTGAAGTATTTTCCACATTTTTTTTGTATTTTTGACATATATTTTTAAGATGTCGTACCAAGTTGTCTCTTCTTGTAAACTTTTTTTTGCATGTTACACACTGCATACTCAGTCTCTTTTTGGGAAGTTCCTACACAGATAGTGAGAGCAAATTTTGAAAGACGAATCTTAAATAGGTAATAAAAGTAGGGGGAGAAAATTTTAAATAAGTGACAAAAGTAGGTGGGAAGAATATTACTAAAGGTGCTTAAATTTTGAAAAATTTAATATAATATAGCTCCTTAAATTTTGAAAAATTTCCTAAAGCTTCGAAAAACTATCTTTTAATTTCGATACTACCTCCATAATTCTAGTAAGATTTCTAACAATGTTATCTGCATAAGCATTATTAGGACCTTCAACTGGTGGAGGTCTCAATAATCCTAAATTTAGAACTAATGAGTTTATATGTGCTCCATGTATTCTTTTTCGTCTTTTTCGGTCTTGAGAAGACTTTCCACATTGACAAGGGCTTTTTAGGTTTGTTTGGGTTTCTATCGATTTTTGATTACTTTCGGTTTGAACCCCTATATCCTCCCCGAAAGTAAATGGAGAAAAGTTTCGGATATGAGGTGGAGATGGAGAAAAGCGATCTACAGTGGTCTTTTGACCACAAGGAATCTCCTCATCTTCAGAACTTTCCTTCTCCATGGAATTTTGAAAAATGTGATTGGAAAGTAGGGAGGGGGAGAGCGGTTCTTGTGGAATAGGAGATTGGGCAAAAAGTTCTGGAGATTGTGCAAAAAAATCTGAATAAGTTGGAGGAAGAGGTGAAGGAATTGGAGAAAGAGGTGAATAAGTTGGAGGAAGAGGTGAAGGAGTTGGGAAAAGAGGTGAATAAGTTGGAGGAAGAGGTGAAGGAGTTGGAGGAAGAGGTGAATAAGTTGGAGGGATAGGTGAAGGAGTTGGAGAAATAGATGAAGGAGTTGGAGAGAGTGGTGAAGGAGTTGGAGAAATATGTGAAGGAGTTGGGGAAAGAGGTGAAGGAGTTGGGGAAAGAGGTGAAGGAGTTGAAGATGTAGGATGTGGTGAAGGAACGGGGGTGATATTTTCATATATTGGTGGAGCTAAATTGATTTTATCCAAACCTAAAAATGTTTTTAAAGTGTCAACATTTTTTACCGCCTGTGTTGGTATGTCGTCGTTGTTGGTAGGTGTTGGGTCTCTTTGAGAATTGTTAAAAATCCCCAAATAGTCATTTTGTTTTGTAATTTCCATTAAATAGTCCTCATCAATGTCTGTTTCGTCTAAAATATTTAAATAGGAATTTTGTTCTGCCAGAAGATCATCAACAACCATTTGTTCCTGGCTATTAACTCTAATGGCTAAATGTTGCAAAACATTAATTTTGTTGGAGTTCTCTACGTAATGTGTCATTGTTTTATTTTAAAAAACGTTAAAAATTAGAATGTAAACGGTGGTTAAGGGGTAGAGTTACTTAAGAGTTAAAAAAAATACTTGGAGCTTTAATAAACAGCAAAAATTTGAGAGAAAACGAACCAAAATTTGAAAAATAGATGTATTAACAAAATAAACTTTTAAAAATAAAATTCACAAAATTTAGTTAACAATTTGGAAGAGAACAATGGTTTTTAATAGTTGAAATTCAATCAGAGTTACTTCTAAAGATTTAAAAAATATATGAACCTTTAAGCGTAGAAAAAACTGGAAAAATGTTTAAAAAATATCAAATATGGTTTTAAAAATAATATTTTAAAAATAATATTTTAAAAACACAATGAAAAATATAAGCCACAAAAATTTGGAAGAAATCGTCCTTAAAAACACTGAAAACCCGTTAAAATTTGAACAAAAAGATGTTGCAGTAACAAAATAAGCTTTTAAAAATAAAAATTACCTATTTAAAACTTCAAATTCACAAAAAAACATCAAAAAACACCAAGAAATCGCGACAAATAGAATAACGTTGTTCACTGTGTAGAAACTTAGGCGAGACTGATCTTCTTTCAGCTTATATATTGTGACGAACAAAGAAAAACCTTGACTTGAAGAAGTTCGATGACCAACCTACCCCCCCCCCACCCCCGATTGTCCCCCGCACCACCCCCCCCCGCCCCCGATTGTCCCCCCCGCACCCCCCCTCCCCCCGCGGATTTTTTTTTTTTGCCTCTCGTTGTTGAGGTGTGTGTCTGTGTGTGCGTGTGTAGGTTTATGTGCATGTGTATTTGTCTGTGTGTGTCTGTGTGTGCGTTTTTAAAAAAAAACTGAGTACTTTTCGGCGATTAAACCCCATAGAAATTTTCTTTGACTGTCACAATTCGAGGGTCCAGGGGGCGGCAGCCCCCTTATACGCGGGGGTCCAGGGGGCGGCAGCCCCCTGATCAGGGGTCCAGGGGACGAAGTCCCTGGTGGGGGGGAGGCGGGGGGCGAAGCCCCCCCCCCCCCCGAGGGGCTGAAAACCGGTTTTCCTGGCTTTAAAATCGAGTTTTGAACACTTTTTTAACAACTCCAACAAGCCCGTTTAGTCGCATCTTTTCCATTAAACAACACAGTCGGGTTCGAAAATTAAAGTTAAAGTTAAAGTTTTTTTATTTAATATGGGTGAAAACTGGCACGGACGGTTCCTTCGATTAGAAGGACGGAATGTGCGGATTGTTGCAGGGGTTGCACAACCCCAGCAACAACAGCAGCTACAACAGCAACAGCAGCTACAACAGCAACAGCAGCTACAACAGCAACAGCAGCTACAACAGCAACAGCAGCTACAACAGCAACAGCAGCTACAACAGCAACAGCAGCTACAACAGCAACAGCAGCTACAACAGCAACAGAGGCCCTTTCAATTGAGGCGACCTCTGTTTTGGGCGCGACCTCAATCGCCGGGGCGACCTCAATCGCCGGAGCGACATCGTCGTTCTCCTTCGCCATTAGAAGGGGAGGACAATGGGGTTGATAGAAACTTTTTAGATTCTCCAACTCCACCTCCATCTCCACCTGCGATCGAAGAGGACGACGTTTGGGAGGTCCAAACAGTTACATATCGCCCTATACAGGTTCACGAGAT
Source organism: Diaprepes abbreviatus (assembly GCA_034092305.1). Classification (NCBI taxonomy): domain Eukaryota; kingdom Metazoa; phylum Arthropoda; class Insecta; order Coleoptera; family Curculionidae; genus Diaprepes; species Diaprepes abbreviatus. The sequence goes on along the minus strand of JASJET010000020.1, from coordinate 1,969,602 downwards.
CTCCACCACTCGGCCGGACCTGTAATGTAGATAGTGTAAAGTGTAAATAGTGTATTAATTTAGGGACTTGTGTAATGACTTTAAGTGTTGTAAAAAGGTAAATAATTTTTTTCACATATTTTTCTACAATAAATAATTTTTAACATTTAACTGAAAACATCTTTTACCTGTAAATAGAAATTTTTTGTTTCAATAATCTACCATCTCCCTAGTAAATATACCTAGGGGCGTTCTACAACAAAAAGTGCATTTTTCCCATAAGAATAACATGGGGAAAATTTAAGGTTCAAATTGCAATTTTAGTGCCATTTTAGGGCGTGGCATTTTTAAAATTAAACAGAGCTTAGTTTTGTTGAAATATCTATTTTCTATTATACATGAATTAAAAAATACAATAGGACACAGTTTTGTTGAAATATTTATTTTTATTATACATGAATTTATAAATACAATAAAGAACAGGGCTATGGTTTGTCTTTTACCTGTAACTAGAATTTTTTTTGTTTATGTAAGTCTTGAATTTTGTAATTATTTTATTTTATTTCTGTAAAATAAATAACTCGTATTTTATTTTGATTTTTATTAAATCTCATTTAGTCCCTTACTTTTCAATTCAATTATTTTAACAGTTAGGTAGGTAAATTTAAAACAACATTTTTAATTTTTCAAGTCAATGAATTTTTTATTTCAATTAACTTAATACTAATGAATTCAAAATTTTTCTACACTGCTTCGAAGAAATTAAGTAAAAAGTTTAAGAAAGTTTTAGGACAATAAAAATGTGATTTATCAAATTTACTTAACATAAATTATGTGTTATAATATATAATAAAATTTATAAATTTATTTTAGACTGTTTTGTTTCTTGATTTTATCAAATTTACTAACATAAATTATTTGACACTATACTAAAAAATTATAATTTTATTATAGGCTGTTTTGTTTCTTGATCTATTTCTAAAGTTTGAGTTAAACTATTACAAACTAAACAAACTTCACAGTTTATTATTTTGTACAAATCTTTTTCACATATAGCACATTTTAATTCGTCTATATTGTGTTGAACTTTTCTTTTTATGTGAGTGTTAACATGTATATGAGTTTCATCCTCTTCTACCATTGCTCTATATAAAAAATAGCAATAATGGCAGAGAGGATTATTTGAATTGTCCATTTTTTTAATATTAATATAAGACTGCATTACACAAAATACTTCCTGAAGGAAATTAACAGATGGAGTAAAAATGTTTTTAACGTTTGCTTGAGCTCTTTCATCTTCTACATCTTCTTCCAATTCTGAATCTCCAGACTCGTTTTCTAACAAAACTTCATTGTTTACATCGTTATTTCTAAGCTCTTGAAGCTTTGGTAATGATACAGAACCTATGCGGTGAAATTCTAGTAACTGGAACACTTCCACCAAGTCAATTTCTTGATCTTCCATTTTTAAACTTTTTACTTAATTTCGCGAAGCGGTGTAGAAAAATTTTGAACTGAGCTCCAGAGCTCTGCAACACATTTTTATATGGTGGCTAATGGAGTGGAAAAGGTGGTAAAACCAGTAGCGGAGCGGGAAAGGAGGAGGGGCAACCAGTAACGGAGTGGGAAAGCCGTTCTTAGAGATATGTCTTTGCAACAATGTATGGTAAGTTTTTAACTATGTTATTTTCACACTATAAAAATGTGAAAAAGTTATAAAAGCCTTCACAATCACAATATTCCTCTTCAATAAGGTCTTCTACACAAATAATTTCCCCTGTCTCACGCACTATAAGTTGTTCATATAACGTTCTACAAACAGGACATGTTTCTTTTGTTTTAGACCACTGTTTAATACAATTTACACAAAATAAATGATTACATTTATTTGTATAAGTAATTTCAATTTTTTTTATATTTTCCAAACATATGGGACACTCCAACAATACTTTTTTATTAAAATTAGCTGCACTATTTTTTTTTTTCGGACAATTAAAAACTTTTTTCTTCATTTTTCTTTTGATTTTACCAGCCATTTTCCCACTCTTCTTCACACCTTAGTATTTCACCTTGTAATTCACTTGACAAATAAGGTTTTAACACCTTTAATTCTGAAAGAAAATATTTTTCCACAAAATGTTGCACCAATCGCTTAATATCTTGATTTGTGTAGAAACCTTGACACGTTTTTATTGCTTCTTCATACATACTCTGGTAAAAACTATAACATTTCTTAGCATTTGGTCTGGCATACAGACTTTCGTGTTCATAAGCTAATGCCTTTTTACAAAAAGATTTTTCCACATCTTTTACTGCTTTAATTAATAACTTATTCCTTTCAACAATACTACTTTCACTATCATTACTAGATGACATCGAAAATTTAGTATAACTTTTAAAGAACTGTTGTAAAATTTCCGCTTTTCCAGTCTTATATCACTCTATCCCCACATAATTCACGGAGTAGGTCATGTGCACAAAGAATCGGGAGGAGGCACTCTCATATTATTACGGAGGGTTATGATCGGGAGGAGGCACTCTCATATCATTACGGAGGGTTATGATCGGGAGGAGGCATTGGGAGGAGGAGGCTCTCTCATAGTATACCTACTCTTAAGTCAGCAAAACGGCACAGATCATGGACGAGCTGAGAACGGTCTATAATACTATGGAGTGATGAAAACAAGTTTAATTTAGTGTCATCTGATAAAATATGTTCGACGTCCTAAAAACAAAAGATGTGATGGTCGGTACAAAGTACCCACCGTCAAACATGGCAATGGCATGATGGTTTGAGGATGGTTTTATCATCATGGAGTTGGATCATTAAGTCGAGTTGAAGGGAATATGAATCGATTTTTGTACTGTGATATATAAGAAAACCAAATCATACCATATGCCACCTAGATGATTTTTTCAACATTGTGATGATCCAAAGCACAAATCCGAGCACGTGAGTGACTTTATAAAACGTGAAAAGGTCAAAGTTCTATCCTGGCCAAGTCAAAGAGCCAAGTTGATTATTGCCCAGCTTTTTCCGTGTCTCCTCAAAAATTTAATTTATAAGAAAAAAATCATACCAAGAAAACAAAGTCGATGTGTCCGAAAGAGTCTTTAAATAATGAATCTATTTCAGGCTTTACTTCCTCATTTTTACCTTTACTATATATACCCTATACAAAACAGTATACTATTTCAATAGCACCCTACACATAAATGCTGAAAAAATAAATCTACGTTCACGTAAGCACAGCTGTCTGAAAAGGCATCAGGCGTCTTTCCGGCTTTGATACATTTTTATTGCCGTAAGGGCCAAGGAAATAAAATAAAGGCAGCATCATAAATTATAAACCGTGTTTAGACGAAAGCTTATAAGTTGGAGCCTCATCTGGCCTTTCTCAGTTAATTTAATTATTTCTTTCATAATCAGCGATAATGAATGATTATATCGTTGACGCAATTTTCTTTGATTTATTGCTTATCCGCTCATACTAAGAAGCAGACTTTCTTTAAAGTCGAAAACTTTTACATCAGCTGTTGTCTATACTTATAGGCGGTGTGGCTCTAAGTGACAATTTAACGCATAAGGCAAATTATTAAAGATGAAATCATGAAATTTTTAGAAAAGTTGGTAACACCATTTAGCCACCTAATTTTTGAAAATTCGCTGTTCGAAAGGCCGAATAGGCGTAAATTGTCACTTGATAAATATGTCGAAATCTATTGGTGAAATAGTGATAAGGATTCGATTTTATTTTCAAAAGCTGTATCGGACCGAGAGCAACATTAGCAGGAAACAACTGATATATGAAATATAAATTTCAACGTATGTCGGCAAGATATTACACCTGCCATCTACCAACTTCGATGTTAGACTGATAAATATCGCCAGTCGAACGACATCTATGAATCACCGGAGTAATGTGGAATTTTTAAAAAATTAAAATTTTTTATACAGCTCCACTGACGAGATCATGAGGTGATCGAAACGCGTATGGAAAGAGGACCAGCGCGATATTTGCAGGAAATAAACTGTTTGTATATATATTTTTCATATTCTCTGCCTGAAAGGAGAATTAGATATATAATAAACTATTTAAATACGGCAGAAAGATTTCTTTATTTCTTACTAAAAAATAATATATAAATAATAATAATAATTCAACACGCTCTGCGCTGAGCTACTCTTTTGGAATTGTAAAGTGGAGCAGGACGGACATCCAAAACCTGCAAAGAAAAATAAGGACATTCCTAACAAAAGCACAAAAACATCACCCTCGGAGTGCTATTGAACGTACAATGCTTCCAAGACACCAAGGAGGAAGAGGATTGATGGATATTGGTAAGCAGCTCGACCAACAAATAATAAACTTACGTTCATATTTCCACAGGTTGGCGGACTCTTCCACACTACATCGAGCAATATGCGAGGCAGACGATTCAACACCTCTACAGTTGAGGGAACAAGATATTACTTCTCACCACCAAACAGACCAAGAGAAGTTACAAACCTGGCTACGGAAGCCACTTCATGGACGGCATCCAAATGAGGTCAATCAGGACAATGTCGACAACTCAGCGTCGAACTAGTGGTTGATTTCAGGACAGAGACGGAGGGCTTCTTGTTAGCTATCCAAGACCAGGTTTTTCCGACGAAGAACTATCGGAAGTTCATCATTAGAGATCCCTCTATAGAAAATAACCAATGCAGATATGGCTGTCGAACATCGGAGACAATTCAGCACATAACTGGAGGATGCCAAGCGTTTGCCGCAACCGAGTATAAGGAAAGACACGACTCAGCCGCTAAGATACTCCACCAAGAGTTAGCAGAAAAGTTAAACCTATTACAGGTAGGAAAAGTGCCTTATTACAAGTACAATCCGGAGCCTATTCTTGAAAACAACCAGTTCAAGTTATATTGGGACCGAACGGTTCTGACGGATCAAACAGTAGCTCATAATAGACCAGACATTATACTAATAGATAAAATTTCTAGGCGAACTACACTAATCGACATTGCGGTGCCTAACAACAACAACCTAAGGCCAAAATATAACGAGAAGATCGCCAAATACAGAGATCTGGAGGTCCAAATCCGAAGACAATGGGCAATGAACGGCGTCCAAACGATTCCCATAATACTGTCAACAACTGGAGTGATACCGAAGAACCTCCTGCAGAACATCAAGGGACTGGGCCTTAGTGAGCATCTTTATAAGCCTATGCAGAAAGCAATCCTCCTAGCAACCGCGCGAACCGTCCGAAAATTCATGGGAAATGCAGCAGACAACGTCACCTAGGACCCGATAACATGGAAAGGGTTCCCACAGAGCTTCATACTTTTGGCTTCTTTGTATGCCTGGTATGGGTGAATAATCCCTGGAGGGAGTGCGAAGCCGTTTGGCTTGTAAATCATGTATAATAATAAAAGACTTTTTTGGAAATAGTGGAGATCTCTCAGAAAAAAAAAAATTAAACCATAGGTCTGATATTGATGGACCTAGTGCCAATTATTCCTATCTTCTAACTAATGACATTAGTTTCTCTCCTTAATTAAAACAGTACAATTCAATAAAAGGATAAAATAACCATGGGTCGTTTGAGGGTCCTGCAACTGACAGTTACTGGATCATCTGCCGGCAATGTAGGTTTTATAATATTGATAGTATCCCTACCAACAAAATACACATCGAGGTCAGGTGACAGATGATCTTAGAGATGTGTGATGCATAGTTGGCATAGTCATGCTGAGACCTCCAATCATCTCTACAAGGATAATAAAATTTTAGTGTTATCAAATTGTACTCATCCAATCTGGCATAATAAAACGGCAATTTCAAGCAAGCATAATACCTTCAAATTATCTAACTAAAATGATGTCACTTACCATGAAATAATTAAAAATATTTTTCCGTCTTGATTATAGTAAAGTAAAAATTAGTTGCTTTTTTTGATTGGTAAATGGAAAAGGAAAGTAAATATAACAATTATAAGATTATATATCAATTTATATTTTCCAAAACAAAAAAAAACAATACATATCATAATAAACACATACCACACACAAACCAAAGAAAAGCAAAAGAAGAAGAATTTATTAATTAATTAATGGCAGGACAAAGTCAGGTTACAGCTGAATGATTCCTGTCCTACACACAGTTTAATTAATAAAAATTTAACCACTGCTGTTGTCTACTAATTACTGTTGATTGCCTCTTAACTGTAGCCTCGGGGATTATGTGACAGCTGATCCTTGGAAGCATAATATATACTTGGTTTCAAAGAGAAGGAGGCAGTGAACTCGTTTTTTACTTAAGACAATATATACAACATGCACTTGCTGAAAAGGAAACTTGGTTCTGCTCTTAATGACATATATTATCATATGCACAGTATGGCAATTGACAGGTAAAAGAGATATCTTATACCCCGCTGTTGTTCTGTATACCTAAGTTAACCAGAACTGGAAATAGTTTACTCTTGATAAACAATTTATATCAAAAAAATTGTAAAAACAATCGGAAACGCTCCTCTTAGTCATGTCTTTTTAAAAGATATAAAAGTATGCTTTCGGTCATGGAATAAATAAATATTTTTTGTTTTTGATTTTAAAAATTATTAATTGCAATGAATAACATACTTAATAATTACACCTGGTATATACTTTTATTTAGCTAAATATGAGACATTGTTTGTGATTTGGTTTTAATTTCTACATTGCACTAGCAGTAAGTAATTGATGTATTAATGTTTTTACTTGTATTAAATAACGCCCTCATATTTTAGCCCTGAAGAAGACAACAAACTATGGTCGAAAGCTTGCCGTAGCCAAAAAGCAAGTTTTTTATTTAGAGCCTAAAACGTGGATCGATACCTTAAGATTTAAAGACGTTTGTTTAACTAGTCGATCAAGATAATATATATATATATATACATATATATATATATATATATATATATATATATATATATATATATATATATATATACAACTAACTTGGTCACAAAGTACTTACTTGACTGATTTCGACACTTAAATAGTAAGAAAACTTTTTAAAGCATCAATCAATAAAATAATTAAAATGAATTAAGAAAAGAATAAAAACAAAAAGAAAATTCTTCTCGGTAGCTGCTGTCTCTGAAAATGAAATGAACACCATACTAAATACATTCAACAACTTCCAATACAAGATTCAATTTACATCAGAAATCCAATATACCTCGCACTTTTAGATTATATCGTATACAAAGAACCCATGATCGCGTCGCTATCTCAACTATCAATCACATAATCTGCAAACCTAAAAAAACGGTAATAATGGATTAGACTAATGCAATTTAACCTTAACCACACCGAAATCTCTTCGAAAAGCTTTAAAGACATTCAGGCAAATTCTAAGTGATTACAACTTTCTCAAAAAACTTGCAAATAGAATAATAAAACAACGAACTCTATGATAAAAACATCCCCAGTCAAAATAATAATAACCTAAAAAAATATGTTGAAAAATCATATATTAGTTTATTGTCATAAAAAGTTACACATATCCTCAAACAATACGATATTATAGTTTGCAACGAAACATATAATCACTTGTCACCACTTTTCAGAAAGCTAAAAGATAAGGTAGCCCACAAAAAGAAATCCGATGTCATCATTTTCATACAATGCCTAAATTGTCCATAGGAATACTTCGAAATGACAACACAATACCTAGAAAGCAAATGGAACGGACATAAATACACAAAAATTGCAACGATAGCATTATACAAACATGAGACAAATTTTTAACATGAATTGGATTTTTTAACATGAACACTGATATTTTGACCCAGGAAAGAAACTATCATAAACTTCAAATAAAGGAAATGTACTTATAAAATGGGAAAGACAAACCGTCAATGACAAACAGGATATTAAAAACCTGTGTCAAATATATTTTAATCTATAAACTACACCTGAATTAAAACACTGGTAGTTCTTATTGTTTTGCAACACACTATATAGTTGATATTAAAAAATCAACCATGTTTAAGTTGTCTATTTATTCTCTTTTTAAGGAGCAGGAAAGAATACATAGAAAAAGTTTACTTCCTGTAAATACAACTCTGGTCCGCTGTCCATACGAATTTTGACAACTTCATGGTCTCGTCAGTGGAGCTGTATCGGACCGAGAGCAGTATTCGCAGAAAATATAAATTCCGATGCATATCGGTAGGATATTAAAAACATGCTGACTTCAATTTCGATTTCAGACTAAAAAATATTGCCAGTCAAAACGACTTTTATTTTTTTACCCGAGTAGTAAATTTTAAAATATCAAAATTTCGGTAAGAAATAAATCTGCCTATATGTTATTTTCCTTTCAAGCAGAAAAAAATATATATACACACTTTATTTCCTGCGAGTACAATTTTGATCCGCTCTCCGTAAGCGTTTCGGCCACCTCATGGTATCGTCAGTGAAGCTGTATCGAAGCGAAAGCAACGTTCACAGGAAACAATCGCCTTATAAAGTGTAAATTCCGATACATGTCGTCAGGATATTAAAAACCTACTGACTTCGATATCAGAGTGAAAAATATCGCAAGTCGAAACGACATCTATACATTTATTGGAGTAGTGCGAAATTATAAAAAAAAATTCAATAAGATATAAATCTGCTCTATTTAAATAATTGCCTAGGTTCGATACAGCTTCACTGACGAGACCATAAGGTAGACGAAACGCATATAGAGAGAAGACCAGAGTTGTATTTACAGGAAATAAACTGTTTCTCTATATTATTTCCTTTTTCTCTGCTTGAAACGAGAACAACATATAGGCAACTATAACAGAGGTACATTAAAATGCATACCATGAAAAATGTTGTTTTTATTTTTATTCTTTTTTAATTAGTTTAAATTATTTTATTGGTTGATATTATAATAAGTTATTAACAGGTTGTACACCGAAGAAATCAAGAAATTGACAGACTTTGTATTTCAGTGTATATTTAAATTATTACAATCGGCTAAGCAAGCAAAAGGTTGGGTTGTTATTGAAAATGTTTATTGTTTTAATCATGTCAACGTGCACTGCGTATTGAATGTTCTGGTTTTAATTTTAATTTTAAATGTTTCTAAAAATTTTTTAATTGTATACATCTTGTCCTGTGTGGAAGCTAAGCTCGCGACTTTTCTCAAACTGGCAGGGTTGAGGTGTGCCCTTTGACGAGGTCTGAGCCCTGAGGATGGTCCGATAGAGACCGAAAGCGCTTGGCCGATTGTAATAATTTAAATATACACTGAAATACAAAGTCTGTCAATTTCTTGATATTATAATAAGCATTGTTACCATTTAAGTGTCAAATTAAGTTAAGAGTTAAGTGAGTGCACGGTTGTAATTCCGTATATTCCTTCTTAGTTTAGATAATTAATCGTATCAATTGAAACCTAACTCAAAAAATTACCATATATTTATATATATATATATATATATATATATATATATATATATATATATATATATATATATATATATATATATATATTGTTGGTAAGGCAGGATAGATTAAGTTGAGGTGGTGGTATCGCGATCTACTATAAAATTAGTTTAAATATTTCTCAAATAAACATTACTAGAATTAGCCTCAACTGTGAGTAGGTGTGGTTGTCCCTGCGTCTAATGAGAAAAATCTATATTATTGTCCATCTTCTTATAGTTTAAATGAATTCTTACAATATTTCGAGAAGCAAATAATGAACTTTATACCAAAATGTAATCATTTTTTCTGCTTAGGGGATCTTAATGTTGATTTGATGAATCTGGATGCTGGAAAAGCTACTAATCTCCTCTCGTTCCTGGAATCTACGGGTCTTAAGCAAGTTATAGGTGAACTCACGCGAGTTACTGATAGCAGTTCGACTCTTTTGGATCTTATTATTGTGTCTGAGGAGCTTACAATAGAGATGTAAGGTAATGTATCGGTTCCTGATATCACGATCATCGTTTCGTTTTCTGCGAGCTTTTGGTTCCTAAATATAAGTCTGAACCTATTATTAGGGACTTTAGAGATTTCAGAGGCATGAATTATGACCAGGTCTATGCAGATCTTCAATCAATTCCTTGGCGAAATATTTTTGATGTTAATACTATAGACGACAAGGTAAATTTTTTTGAATGAAAATATTATAACATTGCTTGACATTCATGCGCCAGTGAAGGTGGCTAGGTTTACAAAGGAGAATGAGCCGTGGATAACTGATACAATTCGAGAGACGATCAAAACTAAAAATAAAGCTCTGACTCGTTATAAAAAATCTAGGTCACTAGGACATTGGGAGTACTATAAAAGCATTCGAAATCACACAAGCGTCACAATTAAAAAGGAAAAAAAAAAGTTTTTTGAAACAAAGCTACAAAATTCTCCCAATGTTTGGCAAGAGCTTCGAAGGTTTGGATTGTGTGGAAACAAGGGTAAAAGAGACATTCCTGACAGCCTCAATTTGCCAGATGAGCTCAATTTATTTTTCACAGTTAATTCGCCTCAAACAACAAATAACGAGCATCTCTTTAATAAGTATTGGAACAGAATCAACGAAAAGGTTTCATCAGTTTTGAATTTAAAGGAAGTCACTAAAACTGATATCTACCAATATATAACAGGCATAAAATCTTAGGCTCAAGGTGTTGACTACATAAACAGTTTTGTTTTAAAATTATGCTCTCCCTTCTTATTACCATACGTAACACATACGATAAATTTTTGTATTCGTCATTCTGAATTTCCAGTTATGAAAAAAAGCGTTGGTAACACCGATTCCTAAAACTTCCTCTCCGCAGGAATTTAACGATCTCCGACCGATTAGTATTTTACCTTATGTGTCTAAAATCTTAGAAAAGGTCATAAACGCTCCGTTGACTGAGCATGTTGAATCCAATAATTTGTTACCTGAAACTCAATCAGGGTTCTGAGAACACCATGGATGCTCAACAGCATTAGCAAGGATTACTCACGATATTTTTGGAGCTACTGATAAAGGTAAAATTACAATTCTGACATTTTTAGATTTTTCAAAAGCCTTTGATACTCTTAATCAGAAGTTACTTCTGGCTATTCTTCATTATGTTGGTCCTTCTGAGAAGGCAGTTAAATTCTTTTTTAAATTTTTTAAGTAACAGATGTCAGTCAATTCAGATTGACAGAACAGTGTCAGCTGCCTGTGATGGTTAACAGTAGCGTACCTCAGGGTTCGGCTTTGTCTCCGCTGTTGTATTTCATCTATAGTTCTTTCATTTTAGAGGCTTTACAAGTATGTTCTGCTCAGTGTTCTGCAGATGACACGCAGGTTTATTTATTATTTATTAGGGCTGATGCTGTTGAGGGCTGTAAGGCTATAAGTAGAGAATTAAGTTTGTTAAGCAAACTGTCATTGGAACACTCTCTTATATTGAATCCTAAAAAAGGTTGTATAATAGTCCTAAGCCCTAGGGCAGAAGTGGAATATTTGTAATGGTTTGATTAATGTAGAGATAGATAATACGGTGTTACCGATAAAAGACAATGTGCGTAATTTAGGTGTTATTTTTGACCATTCTTTAAGATTTAGTGCCCATGTATCTAATTGTATACAGAGGGCTTTTGTGAAATTAAAAATACCGTATTATAATCACCATTTTATGTCACCACATGTCAAGCCCCCATTGTGTGGCTCGTTGGTGCTCTCCGTGTTTAACCATGGGGACACTATTTATGGTAAATGTCTTACCGCTGTAGATAAACATGGAATCCAACTTATGCAAAAAATTCTTGCTCGAGACTTATCCATGGAGTGAGAAAATACCAACATATTTCACATGAACTGACGGAGTCCGGCTGGTTGAGCATGGAGGGGCGAAGAGATTTACATCTTGCATGTTTTCTTTATAAAATTATCTTTCTAAAATGTTCCACATACTTATCTAAACGTATTGTATTTAGAACTCATGTTCATAATATTAATATTAGATTTAAAGGTACACTGACACCGCCGTATTATCGAACTGCAATATTTGAACGTAGCTTTTCATACAACATTGCCAAATTTTACAATTCTTTGCCCGATAAATTAAAAGGGCTTTCACAATCTGCCTTTAAAATAAATTATATTAAATTTGTAATGAGTAAGCGCTGATCATTTCTTCTGTATCTATCTTATTTTTTCTGTTTTTGTATAAATACTTTTATTTTAATTTCCTTATCATCTTCGCCTAACGTGACCCATATAATCAGTATAGGGTAACAAAAATATTAATAACTCATGGGTTGAGTATGATCAGGGAGGCTCACCACGATTCCTCATCTGAACTTCGCCTTTTTCTAAATATTGATAATTATTATTTTTTTAATTAGTCTCATATAATATGTAGCTGAATATTTAGAAATAAAAACATTTATATATATATATATATATATATATATATATATATATATATATATATATATATATATATATATATATATATATATAAATTTAATTTCTCTTATAGTATGCTAAATGTAAAATATTTAAACTCGATAAGTGTACTTGTTCATTAACTCAGAACTACGTAAACCACAATTTAGCCATAAAGCAAGTATCGATTTTATGTCAAAACTTTTGAAGGTGACTGTAGCACGAGTAATAAATAAAGGTTGTCAATATGAGTCTGGCTTACAGTAATATATTAATATTATTTTATATTGTGGCATTGGAAGTTTCCGCAATATTCATGTAATTTCCCTTTTCATTAAACATTGCAAATTTAAAAATTTAATGAACGCAGAAGGGTTTCAAAAATCATAAATTTAAGTCAAAGAGAGAAGCATATGTAACACTGATAAGTGTAGAAACCGCTTTGTCAAATTAAAAACTTGAGGAACGATGATGAATACTTCTGCATGCTGAAAATTAGTTCGGTATGCAGGATATCAACTGAAAAAATATTGGATCCAGTTAAAGGCAAGAGAACTAGTACCCTAAAATAAAGAAATTATAAGATTATTAGATAAATTTTGAGACCTGGAGATCTGGCACAACTGATCGTGGAATGAATAGCAGAGTATTGGTATGAAAAGTCGACAAGAGAGAACACTATACAATAAATATTGAAAGAAAGGGAACCAAAAATTCAGCGCAGGATGAACAAAGATAGAGAGCTGTGTGAATCAAATATTCAAATAAACAATTGCTCTCAATGATTAACTAGCTACTCATTCGATTAGATATAATAGAAAATTTTAACCAAAAAATGTTTGATGTTATTCTGGCAACAATTTAGTCCGGTAATATCAAATTTTACGTATTTGTTTCATTAAATACCTTCTTCTTGTTTTTTTCTAATGTGGTATTCTGCCACATGATTAGGATAGTGTCTGTTCATTGCCAATCTGTTCTCTCCAGACGAAGACGTCAAGCATTCTCTCCAAAGCTTTGGTAGTTTTCTTTGTGATTACTTTTTAATTCGATTATTTAGTTTTACATCTTTAACTTGTCTTGTGTCTTTCATTCCTTTTATTCGTTGGTTCCAAAATCTTTTTCTTCGTCTTACTCACTTCCCTATATCCTGTATTCCGCCTTCTTATTTAACGTCTTTAATTTTTCATTTCGATTGTTCTCATCTTTTATAGGGTTTCGTCTGTATCAGGTATTGTTTCTGTCGCAGCACAAACATGTTTATGCTGACCAGAAACCTGTATGCAATAAAGATTTTGTAGTAACAAGTTGAATTTCAAGTTAACATATGGATTGGGATTACTCAAAGATTTATTATTGGTCCTGTTATCTTACCGCCTTGTTTAAATGGTTTGAATTACCTAGCACAACTAGGAAATTCTCCAAGTTTATTGGATGATCCTCCACTGGATACTAGATAAAATATCTCGTTCGTGCACGACGGTGCATTCCAACACTTCACATTAAATGTTAGAAATTATTTAAAAGAGTATTTTGAAATCGATGGATAGGCTGAGGAAATGGTACTCCTGCAACTGGACATCTCGCGCAACAATACCTATATATTATTTCTTGTAGGGTACTCTTAAACATAGAGCATACTGATGAGCTCTAAACACCGAAGAATAACGGTGGGTAGGAATACAAAATTTAGTCAAAACTTTATACTTAGATGCAGAAATGTTGGAAAGGGAGCAGTTCAATTTTCTCCTTAGTATACATAAGAGACTCTTTTGAGTTCAACCATAATAATATTTATACAATGTAAAACAGTAGCAAATATAAATTTAATCAAAAACTTTCTGGTTCGTATCAGAAAAGTGTCATCCTCCTAGGAGAGCAAGAAATCCTCACTTAGAGGAACACATTTTGCAAGATCTTACTGACAACCCTTCAAACAGCGTAAAAAAGCTTGCGACAAGAAACAATGGTACAAAATGGATTGTACATGAAACTGTAACAGAACTCTTACTTCACCTGTACCACGTTGGAAAAGTACAAACTATGTGTCCAGATGCTTATTCCGTAATACTTCAATACTCCAACATAACCTAAATCTAAATTTTTTAACCGTATTTTGTTTACCGATTAGGCTTGTTTTACAAAAGATGGCATTATAAACTCACACAATTTACATTTTAGGGCTGATGAAAACCCGTATGCTATTATTCAAAACAAACACCAACAAACGTTTATTGTAAATGTGTGAGCTGGCATCATCGGAAATAACCTTATAGGTTCATTTGTTTTGAATGGAAGACTCAGCGATGAAATTTATTTACAATTTTTATTCAAAACCAATAAATACTAGAGAAGAACTACTAGCGAGAATAGCACAATATTCGAATGAAATCTGTAATAATGTTGGAATATTATTTACAGTGTAGCGGGAAAATATTCGAAGAATAAGAAAATGTATTAAAGTACGTGAAGCCCATATTGAACATTTGTCAAAATAAAATTTAAACATTTTCACTATTTTTGCATTTTAATAACATTGTAAATTAATTGAGCCCCGATCAACCTTTGAAAGTTTTCTGGAGTTGACAATGCCTGAGCTGGAAATATTTCAGCATAACATATTTTTGCCTTCTGAGAGTGAGGCAACGCTTCCCAATAAATTAAAGCACATCACCACACCCTGCCTATTTTATTTTGACCTGTTTGTGTTTAGCATTAGTAACTTTTGAGTTTTTCGCATAAAACCGATTTATCTCGAAAACCGCCAGATTTATCCAAATAAATTAAAAATACCCTTTTTAAAGAGGAATGACCAAAAGATTTAAAAAATCGGTTTTCAACCCCGTAGCAACTTTTTTTCTATGACAAAGTAGAGTTATTTTGACCTTCCCTGGATAAATATCCAGAAAATTTTAATATTTATTTTATTCGGGAAATTAAGGTATTTTAATAGTTTGTGTACATTATTTAGTAAAACTTTACAATTTCCTGTAATTAATCAATATATAACAATATTTTATTGAAAATGTTAATTAATACCGACTTATTAACAATCTACCAGAAGCAAAAATAACACCAAATAACTAAAAGATATACATAAATCCAGCAAATTAACTTTTTTGTCCTGACTTCGAACTGCAATATTTTGCTGTACACATTATTGCAGCCGCACGATGTGGCAGCTGTTTCGACGCATTTGGTATGCAATTGGCAAAACCACAAGCTGAAATATTCTTGGCTCTTAGCCGATCTTGGGTATACTACGCCCGATACTATGACCGAATATGAACTATTTTGCTTTAAAAGATAGACGAATGGAGTTTATTTTAACCTTGTCTAAACTCAGCAATATTCTTACCGAGTGGGGCAAAAAAAGCATCCTGTTTGAGTTCCTATTACTTCGCTTAGGACAAAATAATTAATTTATCTTTTCGAGCTATCTTTAAGAAGTCGTTCTTGGTTAATTTACTAAATTTAATAACCAAGCAAACTTCAAGGAGAATTCCACTGTAACAGACCAAAAAAAATATTTTTTTATTGCACTTTCTGAAGAAATCAAAGTCAAAAATCGAACAGATAAAGAAGTTATTCCTAAATGCAAAATAGTTATGACAAAAAAAAAGAAGTTGAACAAAAAAACTGTAATGGACTAGTTGGTCATATGTGTAGCTCCCCATAAATAGATCAGTTTTTAGTTGCTGTTGAAACCATTAAAAAAAGTAAAGAATCTTTTTAAGCATGATCTCTCTCTCTCTCTCTCTCTTTCTAGCAGCCAAATTTGATCCACTCCTGGAAATAGACTTTTTCTAGTCTCTTTCATTCTATACTATTTTCTGCAATCCGGTGCTAGTTTCGACCTATTTTCCTTTTTATGTCATCTATCTATCTTTTGGGGGTCTTCCGATACTTCTTTTTAACGACCTAGGTCTTCATTGCAATATATGTTTCGTTCACCTTGTATAGTATTGCCTAGCGACGTGTCCTACCCAGGTCTATTTCAAAATAGTAATGGGTTTTATCACATCCTCCACTTTTGTGCGTCTTATTACTTCTTTGTTCCTTATTCGATCACGTAGTGATATTCCCAGCATGATTCCTTCTATTACTCGCTGTGTAGTACGCAGTTTATAACTGTAAATGTGGTTGTCTCCATTCCATAGGTCATTACTAGGAGGACGCATGACTCAAATTTAATTCTTTTATTTATTTCCGCTTCTTGGTTTTCCTACCCTCTAATTAGATGGTCTAAGTACACATATTCCCCGACTCTTCGTATTTCATGGTTTCCTACATAAAGTGGCGCATCTTTTGGAGACATTATTTTGGTTTTTGCTAAGTTCATGCTTAATCCAAGTTTCTTTGAAGCATTTTTCAATTTAAAGAGCTTTTCCTGTAACTTGTCTAAATCTTCACTTATTAATAACACACACACCATCGGCAAAATATAAATAGTTGAGATATCTACCATCGATACTAATGTCCTTACGTTTCCAGTTTAGTTGTTTAAATACATCTTCCAGTGTTAGAGTAAAGAGTTTTGGGGAAATAGTGTCTCCTTGTCACACCCCTCAACCAATATTTACCTTCTGTTTCTAGGTCCTCTGTTATCTTTACTTGCAGCCTGATCTTCTTATCATAAATATATTTCTGTATTTGGAGTCAATCCTTGCATTGTTCATTGCTTGAAATATGGCTCATTGCTCAACAGAGTCAAAAGCCTTGCTACAATCAACAAATGCTAGATGGATTTGAATATTATGTTCGGTGCATTTTTCAATTAGTAATTTGACGTTCTGTATCTGCTCTGTTGTACTAAAGACCTTTCGAACCCGATTTGTTCTGGAGGTCGATAGGAATCAAACTTGTTTGTAAGTCTATTAGTTATAATCTTGGTAAGTAATTTGTACGGATGTGGCAAAAGACTTATGGGGTGACAATTTTCAATGTCTTATTTGTTGTCTTTTTGGTATAGAAGATTGACTCGGACGTTTTGCCACTTATCAGGGATTTTACGATTTTGAAGACATTTATCCAAAGGAATGTAGCGTTGCAAACCCTCCGAGTTCCAACATTTGTTTAGATATACCATCTTCACCTGGGGCACGACCAGATTTAATTTGTAACAAAGCATGTTATAACTCTTGGATTGTGATGTCAGTTATTTCTTCTGATCCAACATTTGCAACATTGGGAAACTTGATGTCTGATTTTGGGTTAAATGAAGTGTACAAATTTGAATAGAACTCTTCCACGATGTTAGCCACTTCGCTTCGTCCATTTTTTGTTTCTTACTCTTTATCTTCAAGTTGGTTTATATTGCGTTTACCAATTGAGTTTAAGGATTTTAATACCATATTTTTGTTGTTTTCTATGGTCGTTCTAATTTTTTCCATGTTATGCTTTCTAATATCGTATCTAATTCTTTTTTCTGAATTTTTTCTGATTTGTTTATTTGCCTGTGCATTTTCCATGTTTCTTCGTATTTAAGCATGATATACCGAAGCAACAATTATAATTGGAAAATATTAGTTAATTATATATACTAATATGCTGATACCTAAAAACTAGAACAAAAAAAGAAATAAATATGACACGAAAAAAAAATGATGACAAATATACATTATACAGTGTAAAATGATTGGAAGAAAAATGTTTAAAAAGAGAAAATTAATTTTAAGAAAAGCGTAGTGTCACCTGCCGGATTTTGTGTGTAATTTTCATGTGACATAGAGAGAAAAAAACGAAAAATATCTAGCTTTACTTTAAAATTGTTGTAAATTAAAAAGAATGAATTTCAATTTATTTTTTAAATTACATGTGTTGCAGAGAAATCTGGAATATTGTTTTTTTTTTTAGATTTTGGACTATGCAATAAGAAAGAAGGGAATGTTTATAAAACCTTAGGATAATTAGAATATTTTACGATGAATATTAAGATTTTGCACGTCGGTTATATAAACTATTCTCTCAAATAAATATGAAGTAGTTTTATACTTGAGTATCTTGTAGAAGAAGCCATATTAATTTAATTCTATCTTGCAGCTTCGAAATTTTTTTTCTATGACAAAGTACAGTTATTTTGACCTCCCTTGTATGCTCCCGAGAAATTAGGAGATACTTACCAGACACCCTGTATAAATTCAAAATAAATAGCTCCTTAAAAGCTATTAAAACTTGAAAAAGACCTCTCAAAAACCGCCCTTATTTCAATGCATTACATCGTCTTTTTTCTAGTAAATTAAGTTTTTGAAGGATGCAAGGATAAGAACTTAATAAAGGGTGTTTTTTATAGAGATATAGATCTTTTAAATAAAATAAAACAAGGATGAATTTTTTAAATTGACATGAAATCTTCTTTATTCGAAAGATAACCTTCTGGCAGTATAATTTAAAGATGACTTCTGGCATATGACCGCCACGGCTGGCTCGGACGTAGTCTAATCTGGAGGTCCAATTTTCGATAACTTTTTCCAACATTTGTGGCCGTATATCGGCAATAACGCGGCGAATGTTATCCTCCAAGTGATCAATCGTTTTGGGCTTATCGGCGTAGACTAGCGACTTCACATATCCCCACAGAAAATAGTCTAGCGGCGTTAAGTCGCACGATCTTGGAGGCCAATTCACGGGTCCGAAACGTGAAACTATGCGGTTACCAAACGTTTCCTTCAATAAATCAATTGTGGCACGAGCTGTATGGCATGTTGCGCCGTCTTGTTGAAACCACAGCTCCTGCACATCATGGTTGTTCAATTGATGAACGAAAAAGTCAGTAATCATGCCTCTATAGCGGTCACCATTGACTGTAACGTTCTGACCAGTATCGTTTTTAAAGAAGTACGGACCAATGATTCCACCAGCCCATAAAGCACACCAAACAGTCAGTTTTTCTGGATGTAACGGTGTCTCAACATACACTTGAGGATTATCATCACTCCAAATATGGCAGTTTTGTTTATTGACGCATCCATTCAAACAAAAGTGAGCTTCATCGCTTAACAAAATTTGCTTATGAAAATCGGGACCAATGGCTATCTTGTTTTGGGCCCATTCACCAAATCTACGCCTTGCTAGGTGATCGTATGGCTTCAATTCTTGCACGAGTTGGATTTTGTAAGCACGCAAACCAAGATCTTTCCGCAAAATCTTCCATAAAGTGAATGAACACATATCCAATTCCTGTGCACGATGGCGGATAGACTGATTCGGGTCTTCCTCTACGCTACGCTCTATAGCAGCAATGACTTCTTCTGACGACGTCTCTGTGGATGCGTATTATCATTTAGAGTAAACGTGGTGCGAAAACGTTCCATAGTTAATCGAATCAATTGCTCTGATGGACGATTATGTTGACCGTAAAATGGACGTAGTGCGCGATACGTATTTCGAACAGAACCATGATTTTCAAAATAAATTTGCACAATTTGGAAGCGTTGTTCAGGCGTCAGTCTATTCATGTTGAAATGCCAAACCAAACTAAACATAAATCACTTGACAGCTGACAAAATAGCCGCCAGTTAAAAAAGTGTTGCCAACTTAAAGTTCTATACCTCTATAAAAAACACCCTTTACAATAATAAAGAACGAAAATTTTCACGGCTTTGTAGAATTCATCAGCCCGATATTTATACTCCTCGATGGTCATTCAGAATTGTAATCTCGTGAAGGAAAGATCCCTGTAGATGCCTCGTGCAATCGTAGGTGAAACGTCGGATAATAATTACAATTTGACACAGTCTAAACCCAAAAATCATTATTTTCAAGTGAATACAATAATTTATGTAAACCCAATTACTTTTATCATCGCACGATAACAATCCTTTATTTACTGCCTTTCTAGAACAACTTAGTAATAAAATGCCCTTTCATACCGCTATATTAGCTTACCGCTTCCATTTATAATGGAAGCATCAACTGACATAAAAGACTCATTGTTTGTGTCCTACTAAAAGTGATATCGAACAAATAAACAACATCAAATTCGATTAGCTTTGAGAAGACGCTTATTCACGTACAATGAAGCATCACTTTACCAATTATTAAAGAAAAAATATGTAAAGATTTTTCTAGAAAATGTTTGAAAACAGAACCTTTTTAGAGTATATTATATTTTCGCAACTTTATTTTGAAACATAATTATCGAGATACAAATTTTAAAACATATATAGCAAATAAATAATATACGAGTCAAGAACAGACTTTGTAAGTCATTTATATCATATGCGTCAACAAATAAATGCTTATATAAGATTATCATGGATATAAACACAGATAAATCTTTAAAATTCGTAATAGCTATAGTTAGTTACTTGAAAATTAACAGAATTTTCTAGTTTTGTCGTAAAAATTAACAATATAGTCTCTGTGGGAGCCCGACAGACCCAATGGCAATAGCTATCGCACCCTATAGTGTCGAATCGCATTAAAAACTTTCCGAAACAGAATAGATATTAAAGGCATACAACGTTGCCGAATGTAGGACGCCCGGAACCTGGAGAAAGAAGTGTATTAGAAGGACACACGGAAATCGACATACAGAATTTAAAATCCTGCTATTTTTCAAGCCCATATTTAAAGGAAAACTTCCAAGGGTCCATTTACAGACGCTTGGAAGATTGTAATTTGATAATGTACGGACGTTCGGAGTATAGTAAGATATATATATATATATATATATATATATATATATATATATATATATATATATATATATATATATATATATATATATATATATATATATATATATATATATATATATATATATATATATACAGGGTGATTCAAAAATCGATCACGAAACTTAAGGGGGTGATTCTACTTGACAAAATAAGGGTAGAGCTTCATATAATTTTTTTTCAAAATGTCATTCGTTTTCGAGTTACAAGCCGTCCAAGTTCAAGTTTTTATTTTTTGTTTTTTGAATTACTCGCTTACAGGAAAACCGATTTGACTAATATTTGAAAGATAGGCTAAGTCTTCTGCGCTTCATCATTTTAGTAACAATTCATATTGATTGTTTGCCGCTAGAGGGCACTTTACCTACATTGAAAATTGTTTTTTTGTCATAATTTTTTAGTGTTGACAGCTACAGTAGTTTTTGGCATAATTTCTGAAAGACTGATGCCAGGCCTTTAAAAAAGGTGCTCTTTATTTACATCGCTAAACCCAACGGTTTAGACGTAAATCACCCTTAAAAATTAAGTGGTAAATTTACTTTTCTCATTTCATTACCACCAGCTACCAGGTAAATAGCTATCAAAGTATACTAGAGCTGTCAGTTTAACATCAAATAAATTCGCTTTTTAAACTATTTAATTTATAATCTTAAAATAACTAATAATGGCTAATCACCAATATTCAAATATCGAATATTGTGATATCCATTTTTGTTATGGAAAAGCAAATGGTAATGCAGAGTTGACAAGAAGATATATGGAGAGTTATCCGGAAAGAAATATCCCTCATGCTCAAACATTTTCCAGTGTGCACAGGAGGCTTGCGGAATGTGGTTCCTTTAAAAGTTATAATGGAAATAGGGGAAGACCTAGAACTGCTAGAAACGTGCAACAAGAAGAAAGAGTGCTTGAAATTATTGAAGATAATCCAGGTATTAGTACTAGAAAAATTGGGAATGAAGTGCGGCTCTGTCAGGCTAGTTCATGGAGGATACTAAGAGAAGAACAACTCTACCCGTTTTATTCAAAAAAGGTGCAGGCTCTTTATGACGATGATCGGCCAGGACGGTTGGAAATGTGCAATCAGATCCTAGCTAAGTATGAACACGATAATCGATTAATTGGCGTCATATTATTCACTGACGAAGCTGGTTTCACTCGTGATGGCATAACAAATCTACACAACATCCACACATATGCTTACGAGAACCCAAACAATGTGGTAGAAACGAAATATCAGCGTAGATTTTCACTAAATGTGTGGGCAGGGATAATAGGAGATTACCTTATTGGTCCTCATTTCTTTGATGGCCCATTAACTGGTGACGTATACTTAGATTTTATCCAAAATCGTCTCCCATTGTATCTGGAAGATGTGCCATTGGAAGTAAGGGCCAACATGTGGATCCTCCAAGACGGAGCTCCGCCCCACTTTAGTATACGTGTCCGACAGTATTTGAATGCAACGTATCCTGAGCGATGGATAGGACGAAGTGGACCATTGGCATGGGCAGCGAGGTCACCAGACCTTAATCCTATGGATTTTTTCTTTTGGGGTCATTTGAAACAATTGGTGTATGATATTCCAGTAATCAACGTCGAGGATCTTCGCTTCAGGATAATCGAAAAGTGCCAAATTATTAAAGAAACACCAGGAATTTTTCATCGAGTTAGGCGACATTTTTTGAAGAGTGTTAGGAAATGTATGGAAGAAAATGGGGGACATTTTGAGAATCTTTTTTAGTTTGTTTAGTACTGTTTCATTAATTTTTATCAATTAAATGTATATCGCAATAATCCATAATATGAATATTTACTGATTAGCCATTATTAGTTATTTTAAGATTATAAATTAAATAGTTTAAAAAGCGAATTTATTTGATGTTAAACTGACAGCTCTAGTATACTTTGATAGCTATTTACCTGGTAGTTGGTGGTAATGAAATGAGAAAAGTAAATTTACCACTTAATTTTTAAGGGTGATTTACGTCTAAACCGTTGGGTTTAGCGATGTAAATAAAGAGCACCTTTTTTAAAGGCCTGGCATCAGTCTTTCAGAAATTATGCCAAAAACTACTGTAGCTGTCAACACTAAAAAATTATGACAAAAAAACAATTTTCAATGTAGGTAAAGTGCCCTCTAGCGGCAAACAATCAATATGAATTGTTACTAAAATGATGAAGCGCAGAAGACTTAGCCTATCTTTCAAATATTAGTCAAATCGGTTTTCCTGTAAGCGAGTAATTCCAAAAACAAAAAATAAAAACTTGAAATTGGACGGCTTGTAACTCGAAAACGAATGACATTTTGAAAAAAAAATTATATGAAGCTCTACCCTTATTTTGTCAAGTAGAATCACCCCCTTAAGTTTCGTGATCGATTTTTGAATCACCCTGTATATATATATATATATATATATATATATATATATATATATATATATATATATATATATATATATATATATATATATATAGTAGCATTTTAATTATTATCTGACAAATTTTTAATTGAGAGAAAATCACTGAACATATATTTTTTTCATGTTCATGTGACCAGCTGATGTATAATCTACCACCTTACAGCCAGCTCAAGTTTTTTTCTTCAAAGTATTGTGTCAACTATCATTCGACAAATTTTAAATAGGGAGAAAATGTTTAAAAATATGTTTTTTTCTATGTGAGTAGGGGACCGCTACTGCTCAACCCACCCACGGAACCGCAGCTGACGTTCACGAGGCTTCATGACACAACTCTCTGAAGCATTTCACGAGTAATCGCCTAAGAGGAATTTGGTCCGCAAAATCTGTCGCTGGCTTGCAGTCTAAAAAGAAGCCAAATCTACCCTAGAAAAAAAAAATTATTTTCACTTTTTCCAGTAATATTGCTTTACATTTAGTAATTACAAGCGGGCTGTCAACCAATTAGTTACTAAAATTTCATACAACATAAATGCGATCTCGTTCCTAGATCAGCCAAGCCTATCGTCCAGAAATAATGTACTATTTTTTTTAATTCAAACTAAGGTACGTCTAAATGCCACATTTTAAACAAATTAACATTTAAAAAAGTTTATACTTCACAACCAAAAAATATCTAAACTATTTCGAATTATGGAAAATTTATTAATTGTCTTAGACTTAGATAGGGATATCATAAAACTGCTTTGAATATTAATATTACTTAATGTTAGTCAATTTCTAGACATGCTTAGAACTATGATGGCAACTAATCTTTAGTGAAAAAAAGCATATGAGAACTGCATTTCAGAGTTCTAGCTTAAACCAACTGGCTACCATCTCTGTGTTGTTGTGATTCATGCAGTTTTAAATATGTTTACTGTTTTATAGAGATTTTTAAATGTACACAATATATATGAAACAATTTTCATATATTTTTTTACTGTTTATCTATTTTTTTACCTTTTGTGTTTTTTGAAAGTTTTTTTTTTCTTCATATTTTTATTTTTGACTTTTTTTATCAATTTTTTATTCAATTTTTTGATATTTTTTACAGTTTAATATTATTAGCTCAAATGAATTTACACAGTGATTTATAAATGTTTATATTATTGGAGACCATCAAATTTCCTAAATTAAATGGGAATTCAATATTCTGCACCAGAATTATCGAGTTGCAAATTTAAAAATTAATATAGCAAATAAAAGACGTCAAATCTACGCCAGGAATAAATGATCACTTTTTCCAGTGATCCTACCTTGCATTTAAACATTTACATCTGTGCCGAGTATAATATTTAATTAAAAGCGGATTGTTAACCAACCGGTCATTAAAATGTCATACAACGCAAATGCTACCTCGTTTCTAGATCAGCCAAGCTTGTCCTCGAAAAATAACTTACTGTTTTTTTTCAATTCAAACGAGAGTATGTCTAAATGCCACAGTCTAAATAAATTACTATTAAAAAACTTTAAAAAAATACTAAACTATTTAGAATTAGAGATAATTCATTGCTTGTATTGGACTTACATATGTTACTTAATTTCCTGGACATGCTCGGAACTACGATGGCAAATAATCTTAAGTCAAAAAAAACATATGTGAACATCTCTTTTTTGTTGTGATTATCGCAGTTTTTAATATGTTTACTGTTTCACAGAGATTTTTGGATCTACACAATATATGCCAAACAATTTTCATGTATTTTTTACTGTTTATCTATTTTGTTTTTGTTTTTTCTTTCTCTTCTTTTTTGTTTTACTTATTGGCTTTTTTTCTCCATTTTTTTATTCCATTTTTTAATAATTTTTACAGTTTAATATTATTAGCTCAAATAAATTTTGCACAATGATTTATCAATGTTAATATTAATGGGAGCCGTCATACTTTCTAAATTACATGGGAATTCAATATTCTGCAATAAATCATTATAAAACATATTAAATATCTTTAATAATGTAATACGTGATATTCTAGGTATCCTATTTCTCCGCATTCACGATTTTTCTTATTTTACAGTCCAATTTTCTTTTTTTATGTTTTGGAATTATGACGAGAGATGACTCTGATAAATCTTTGATTTGTTTCTCCAATGCGTGTTTTTATCACCTTTTAAGGAAATAGGATTTTATATTTTTGATCTTTATCAATATGATTAAATTGCCTCTGTAGCTCATAAAACATTTTTTCATCAAAAAGCTCGTAGCAACTAGATACGCCAATGAAATAAATTAGATTTATGAAAGTTACTTTTGTCACTTTCTACAAGGGCACTTTATTATTTTTGCTTCACTTTTGCTCACAAGGGTGTAACTATGAATGTTGGAGCGGTGATGTAGGAACAGCCACTTGAGGAACATTTCACCAAGAGTTTCCAATGCTTAGAAGATTCAAATATCAGAAATTACATTATAGAAAGTATATTAAAGAGTGTCCGATCAATCTATTGTAATCTTGAATTAGCAGAATGCCTAAGAAACTATAGAAGCTGCCCCCTTAGTAGTCTTTCAGGTCCCAGTGCTAGAACCAGCACCACAATGCTCGCAACCCTGTGCCACATCATCCCACTTGTGCTGGAACGAGCACTACAATGCACGCATCCCTGTGCCGCATCATCCCACTGCTGACAACAATGTTGGAATTCACCGTAACCCTCAACGGTTTGCAAACTTTCGACCACTAAAATTTCGGGTGTTTCGTCCTGACGCCGGCGGTGAATTCATCAGTAAATCCACCGGTGCCTTCCGCAGACACTTTTTGACATACTTTCTATAACGTTATTTCTAACATTTGAAACTTCTTGGCGTCGGACACTATCGGATAGATATTCCCCAGGTGGTTGTTCCTACATCACCCTAACAATATATTTAATATTAATTTGAATACATAAACAAAAATATTGCAAAAGCTGTAAACAAAAACTAAAATACAGCATACTCAAAAGGGATTACCAAAAAAATCCCTCATGGAATATATCTCTAAAATATATTTGTTTTCTTTGCCAATTAGATAAATGTTATTGCCAGTGTTTATTACTCTAATGTTATTTTTTGCTCTATAAAACGCAACACAATAGTATTTGTATGCAAGTACATAAGGTGCGTTTATTGTCAATTTATTAATTAGCAAACCATACTTTATTTCGCATTTTTCTTTTGTCAATTTAATATATATATATATATATATATATATATATATATATATATATATATATATATATATATATATTTCTTTTGTCAATTTAATATATATATATATATATTTCTTTTGTCAATTTAATATATATATATATATATATATATATATATATATATATATATATATATATATATATAACCTGTACCAACATGTTCATACAAAGGGAAAAACAGAGAGAGGCTATCACATCAGTATCTGTGCTACCACATCCCTCTGATCTGACTGACTTTGATATGTCCTATCAGAGCTATGACGATGACGTGGTCGTAATTGCAAAGAGCAAGTAGTCATAAGTGCGAAGGGAAAATTCGAAAATATAGCCTTTGCGACAAAAAGAAACCATAACCTGAAAACCATCAAAATTGATGAGAACAGGATTAAGTAGAAGTCGGAGATTAAATAAAAATTTACATTGGAATAAACATGAAAGGAAAGTAATTAAATAGGCCACAAAAGCGCTGATGGTCTGTAGGAAGTTCGCGAGAAAAATATGGCGCACTAATCCAAATATTCTCCAATAGAATGATGAGGGAAATAATCTTCATCTTGCATATGGAAACCAAAAAACCTTAAATATGCCCCTAGATGAAATAAAAATGAAGTTCAACTTCGTGAAATGTTTTAACACAAGATTGAGTTATAAGAGTGAATGGAATAGAGATACTCCTGAGAAATTCAACATAAACGTCTTGAAATCGCTATACGGACGGTTTTAAAACAACAGAGGTAAATTGAATAGAAATGCATGGACCTGGAATCAGATACTTCGAAAGCTCGGACAAATCGTCAAGTATTTTCCAAACAGAAATTCACGATATTAGAAAATGTGTTAGGTTCAGTAAAGACAAAAAGTATTGTAGACTAGAGCTCATCATCATGTAATCACCTGCAAGATGCTCTGGTAATTTTTAGAGCAGCTATACAAGAATAGTTTCGTTACTCTTTTATGGGCACCGAGGCACACTGGAGAGGAAGAAAATTAAATAATAGACAAATTCGCAAAAAAATGAGTTAAAAACATCATTTCAGGGGTTTGAGCTTTTTCCGAGATTAGCAACAGTACAATAAAAAGAGAGGAAGATAATGGGGAAATCCATTTATTAGACAAATCTACAAAGAATGAACAAGCGAAAATACTTCTATGACCAGAAGAAATTTATGGAATGTATTGGTCTATGTAAAAACTAATTTAATATTCTAATAGGAATTGTAACAGGGCACTGACACCTGCGGGGACACTTAAGCAACTTGGACTAGCAGGGAGAGAAGAATATATATTATGTGAGGAAGAGGACGACACCGTTATTCTCATTTTTTTAGAAGGTGTTGCCTTGAAAAACCAGCAAAACCTGGGAGAGTATCGAATAGCAGATGGAGATCTACCAAATCTAAAGTTGCCCACATTCCGAGTTTCCTAAGAGAAATAGGATTGGAGGTCCTGCTTTAGTCAGTGAGGTGTCCCAGCTACTTAACAGCAGAAGGGGGTATAACAGATATTTTAGGTAGCAGAAAACATATTCTATCCTCATTTTCACATTCACACATACATTCAGCAGGTTAGATTCTGTTTTTACATAATTATAAACGTGATGCAAAGGAGAGTCATTCGTAAGATTTTATTATGTCCATGAGAACTGTAAACAAGCTAAATTCAATGATATCATTTTTCTGTAAAATTTATGTCTTAATTTAACTTACTAATATCGATATCAAATCTTGTATTTCTAGAAAACTTCATAGCAAGGAATTCGACTAATGTTTTTTTGTTTGGCTAGTATTTTATATACAAAAAGAAACTCATTATAGCTATTAAGGGTCAAAATTACGTAAATTTATTAAAAAAAAAGAATGATAATACCTTTATTCACACGTGTACTCTAAATGACACTAAATAAATATCATCCATTACTTTTAACGACTTAACGAGCAAGGATCTCTCAGAAATAATATTTGAATGCTAAAGGTGTAATTAGGTTTTCAAACACCATTATACGATAGGTTTATTATATGAAGCAGTAGTTGCGTCTAAAAAAATGTTTATAGTTTCGTAAACAAAAACAGGCAATTAATATTAACGTTCAGGCTGTTAATCAATATAAATAGAATGGAGAAATTATGATTAATACTACTAAACTTATTTCTTTAAACATTATTTTGGTAGCTTTTATAGAGCCGATCATCTGACTTAACAAGGCATAGTACATGTATATATTCTTATTAGAAGTTCAGTTCATAATACATAATACAGTCAATATTCAACATCCATGAACTTTGATTGATGGGAACAATTAGGATCGGGAAATCTGGCAGGCCACTGATTAGGTCCATTGTTTCTTAACCACCTGTTTTCAAAATTACTATTAGAGTACTCGATAACCGGGGACCTATACATGCTGGGACTTCATATCGTAAATTCCATATATTCAAACCGAATTGAATGGGCTGATTTTCTAACAAATTTAGAAACTCACAATATAAACATTGCTATCCATTCAATCTTTGAGGTCAAACAAATAGTCCTATAAGCTGATCTCCCCCTATTACAGCTCATAAATTGGTAAAAATTTATATTGGCATTTTTTGCAACAACTGATGAGTTGTGAAAATTATGAACTCTTTTTGGGACTTATTGCTCTAGTATTCTTTTCACATCTTCATATCACTTAAGGCGTCTCTTTTTATAAACCAACTGAAAATAGCTTCCTTACCCGGTACTTACGAGAATCAATGAGTTCGAGACTAGTCTACAGGTATCAGTGCATTGCGATGAAAAAAGTTTCCACCTTTTCCAGATATTTGTTAATAAAACACCGTTTGCTTTTTAGTGTTTCGGTAGTTTAATTGAGGTCAACATTGCATATGTTTCGTCTTGTGAGAGCTTTTTCAAGAGTACAGTTAAAGATATTTTTTAAAATTCATATAATATTTTATTGTCTCTTTTAAAGAAACTAATTTTATTACTATAAATACCGGAAAAGCGCCATCAAGTACTTATCTATAGTTGTGGTTAAAAGAAAATTTTATTGGTCATTAGTAGACAGATGAAAGTTATTTTCTAAAGATTTTTTTTTATAATTTCAAGTTGTTCTAGTAAATTTAATCTTTTACTTTTAATTTGGAGATGGAATAATGTAATTTTATTTGAACATAAGGTACGAGGACATTACTTAATTTTTTTAATTATTTAAAATTATGGTTCTGTGTTTTCAAGTCTAGTGTTGATGCTTCTACCACTTTGATCTACGTAGATACCATCACATAAACACAAACAATGATTCAGACAAAATGAAATACCAGAAATCCCACGCAAAAGTCCGGCGAATGATTAGCCAAAAGAAAAATGAATAATGGCAAAGGAAATGTGATACACTAAATGCACATTTAGGAGGAAGAAGAAATACAGAAAGTTGAAGGTGCCTAAAGTCAATGAGACAGGAAGGGAAAAAAGATTTAGTTTGAACCATCACATTCAGAAAATGGTACGATTATTTTAAAACACTTCTGAATGAAGATGGAACATAATTTATGGGCAATCAGACCAATCAAGATATAAGCAGGTCAGCTTCTCCCATACGAATTACAAAAGAGATGAAAGAAATTTACAGTTACAAAATAATAAATCGCCAGGACCAGGAAATATCCCAGCTGAAATAATAAAATACGGTCCTAAAAAACTATGGGAAAGTTTAACAAAACTTTCCCAAAATTGAAAACGGAAGAAAACCCAAATAGCAACCATATACAAAAGAGAAGAAAACTAAGAACGGGAACAAGAGAAATAAGATTTTTACAAATTACTATACAGAAGCCAAAATAAAGAGAATATCAAAGTTCAAGTACCAGAAATATTGACAAGGAAAAGGGCATTCTCAACCAAGGATCGGAACAAATGCCGGAAATCACAATAGACGAAATAAACCTAGCGTTAAGAAAAACTAAGAATAACAAATCTCCAGGCGAAGATGGTGTAAATACTGATGCAATCAAAATCAGAGGTGTTTGTCAACTTAAAAAAATAAAAGACTTTTTTAATATGTGCCTTTTGGACAGTACAATACCCGACAAGTGGCACAATGCTGAGGTAATTTTGATTTACAAAAAAAGAGATCCCCATGATTTGGAAAACTACAGACCAATAAGCTTTCTTAGTCACCTATATAAACACCTAACAACAATAGTAACGAATCGACTTGACAAAAAACTTGATTTCTACCAACAAATAGAGCAAGCGGGGTTTCGTACTGGGTTTGGAACAAATGATAACCTACCGAACATCAAATCGATCACTCGTTCTTTTGCTTTTGTGGATTCCCATAAGGCCTTTGATACGGGAGAGCTTGACAAAATTATGGAAACATTATAAGCATGCCGCATTGACTATCGATATACAAAGTTAATTTACAATATATACAGGAATGCAACTATGTTATTGAAACTACACAGAATCACGGATCATATCCCAATTGGCAGAGGAGTCCGACAGGGTGATACCTTATCGACTAAACTGTTTACTGCAGTACTAGAATACGCCTATAAAAAACTTAACTGGGAAAAAAGAGGCCTGAACGTAGACGGCCAAAGATTAACAAATTTAAGGTTCGCGGACGACATAGTTTTGTTTTCCGATAATCTCAAGGAGATATGTACAATGTTACATGAACTTCAGCAAGTATGCGCCAATGTGGATCTTAAAATAAACATTTCAAAAACAAAATATATGACCAATCTGGTACCTAGTGTAAATATCAATATTGGAGACAACGAAGTGGAGCTTGTGGAAAAATACATATACCTTGGACACGAAATAAAGATCACAAGAGATAATCAAACATGCGAGCTATGGAGAAGAGTAAATCCTGCATGGGCAGCCTATGGAAAACTTAAAGACATCTTTAAAAGCGACATACCAATTTCTTTAAACGTAAAACATTTGACCAATATGTGTTACCGGTTATGACTTACGGTGCCGAAACTTTGAAATTGACAATAGCAACTTCTAAAACGCTGCCAATAGCTCAGAGAAAGATGAAAAGGTCAAAGCTAGTTAGAAATGAAGACCTGAGACGAAAAACAGGAGTGACCGACGTAATTTCCCGAATTGCCACATTCAAGTGGAGCTGGGCCGGACATGTCGCCCAAATCAGTGATGGAAGGTGGACGAAGAGATTACTCGAGTGGAGGCCGAGATTAGACAGAAGAAGTAGAGGAAGACCCCCTACTCGTTGGACTGACGATCTCAAGAGAATTGCAGCAAATTGGATGCAAATCGCTCAAGATAGAGTACAATGGACAAAAATGAGGGATGCCTATGTCCAGCAGTGGACGCAAAGGGCTGGATGAAGAATAATGACATGGAAGCTGAAAAGTAGGCGGGACTCAAGACAGTAAGGTCAACGATTGATCACCTTTTTTGCGTCACACAAATTGTAGCAAAGAAAATAGTCATAAATCAGGAAATACATTTTGTGTTCGTAGATCTTAAGAAAGCATATGATAGTGTCCCACAAAACAAACTATGGGAAGCGTTATAGAACACAAACCTAAACGTCAACCTAATTAAAGCGGTGAATAACATGTACGACAACCCTACAGCTAGGATTAAAATTGGAAGCAGTACCTCAGAGGGTTTTAACATCACAAAGGATCTCAAACAGGGATTTCCTACATTATTTACAATATACCTCAAACAGACGTTAAAGAGCTGGAAAAGAAAATAAAAAAATATGGACGTACCAATTAACAACTGTACTATATATACACGGTCTTCTGCAGACGATTAAGATTACGAAGATATGGAATATATGACGAGGAAATTAATCGACGAATACAGGAAATGAGGATTGTACATAAACATAGGAAAAACGGAATATATGAGTATTGGTGGCGAACAGAGACCTGATATTGGAAGACAAGCAAGTTATTAGGCACTGTGACAAGTACAAATATCTAGAACTAACTCTTACAAAACATGGAGGTAGGGACAGGGGAATAGAAGAAAGAAACGATCAACGAAAAACAGCCACCACACTTCTCAACAGTGTACTATGGTACCAAAAAAATTTCCAATACAAATAAACTCCGAATATGCAACACGATTGTCGATAGCATAACTACTTATAGCTGCGAAGTATGGACGCTGAAAGAGCCAACCAAAAAGAAACTAGAAGCTACAGAAATGGACTTCTGAAGGCGCTCAGTCAGAAGATCCAGGTTTGATAGAATTACCAACGACAGAATCAAATAAATTGTGAACGTGCAGCGTTTAATCGTAGAGCAAATTGGAATCCAGCAGTTGAGATGGTATGGACACATACAACGAATGCCAGACTAGAGACTGCCGAAAAAGATCTTAGAGTGGGCACTCCATGGAAGACGGAAATAAGGAAAACCACGTATTTTGGAGAGAAGGAATCAGCCGAGAGATGAGGGATAGAGAACTGGAAGAGAATCTCTGGACAGAACGAGTTAGATCGCGATTGGGTATCGGAAGACATTGAACGTTGTAAACCTATCATATATCACTATCAGCAACGTAGTATATGATATTGTTATTTGGAGTATTTACAGGAACAGTTATATAATCATAATGCTTCAATAACTAATAATCCCAGAGAGACTTCTTTTCAGCTGTTTTGGCATTTTTTATTTCTTTTAACACTTATTCATACCATTGATCGTCAATAAACGTGCGATTTTTAGTATTTACTGCTTCTCTTTTAATTCGCAATTGTTTATAAAATTTTTCTCTTATCTGTGAGATTCGCTGATCGGACGCCATTTTTAGGTGATGAAATGAATTCGTCCTCCCATCCGACAGGCACTTAGCGTAATGCAAGCAAACAAATCGCAGCACGTTTACTGCCCACCCGTTCGTGTCCCCCTTCCATGTTTTCGTGTTTTACACACATTATCGACTACGCATTTGATATTGTATTGAATGCCTAGGCAAAGAATGAAATAGATAATATTTCATATATTATTTCGACGTTTTAGGTATTCTCTACATTGCCTAGGTATTGTATAGAATACCAAATTATACAGATTTCCAATAACATATACATTATGATATAAGGCGGTGTTTCTAAAATGTACGATAAGGTAAGAAAAAAATGTATCAAATTTTTCTTGAAAACCTATTCTGTCATATCATTACGTCATTTTCTTTTTATGAACGGGGAGTAAATTAAAAAATTTTAAGTTACCGATACTTGGAATTTCCATAAGAGCAAAATTGTTTAGGACCACTTTTGGAGCTTTTGTTTGCCAAAACCCACCAATAAAAAATATTGAAAAGATTCTAGAATGTTCTTCACATACTGATCAATCATATTTTGAAGTTTTATAGGTATCTAGACTAAATACATAACTAATAAACAATCTTAAGTAAAAGCCTTGGATCTTTAACTTACAATAGAATGTTTTATTTTTGTGATTAGCTTCTAAATTTTAGATTTTAGTTAATTTTCAAAAAATTTAAATGTTTAAAAGTTTATTAGACGATTTAAAATAGAGCATTCGACTTGAATAACGACGCTTAGGATTAGGTTGATTTGCAATATAAGGCGATTTAGTTTGTCTTCCATTACTAAATAATACAATTAGATAAAATTTGATTAATATTCAGCTGCACGTTCATCTTAATTTCCTCGAATGCTCTGTTTAAGTTTACGTTATTAAATTAACTTAATCATTCCATAAATTACCTATATTATCTTTATAA
Organism: Diaprepes abbreviatus; assembly: GCA_034092305.1. NCBI lineage: Eukaryota > Metazoa > Arthropoda > Insecta > Coleoptera > Curculionidae > Diaprepes > Diaprepes abbreviatus. The sequence continues at coordinate 1,935,148 of JASJET010000020.1, read as the reverse complement.
TAATACTGGCATATTACAAACCTAATGAAAGATTACGACTACACCACTAAATCCTTGGAACATATTGTGGCTGTGGTTTATGTTATTACACTAAATTTTAGACAATACGTAATTTAGGACACCAAACAGTGACTCCGATTACATTATACGTCTCAAGCAAGAATATCTTACGTAGCGGGAACATATTGTGTGTACCTTTTGTCTTTACGAAATAAATTTTATCTTAACGCGAATTTAAAGAATCCATAATTTAAATAAATATTTTTTTGATAAATTTCACTGCATGATTTTCAAAATGATTATTAAAACCTTTTTATTACATCAAAGAAACTCAAGAAAAAATAGGGTCAACTGCAAATCATTAAAACAGAAATATCCCACATATCCAGAAATGCTCGTGAGTTCATTTAACAAAAACAAAATATATTATTTTTTCGCCTATCACTGTAGAACATATTATTAAAATTGAAACTCGTTAACTCTGTTCTTAAATATAATGAACTGAAGCTTTTACAGCTTTGGTCAAGTTAAAAATCACTGTTATGTGTAACATTGGATTTATTATCCGACATTTCGCCTTCAGATTTGCAACGCTGGATAAAATCACTTACAATCAAGCAGAAAGAATCTCTGAATAAGTCACTATGAGATAAAAAAAGGAAATTTGAAAGATTTTTGAGTAGCAATAACTCAGCCAGTAAACCAATAATCTCAGTCGTTAATTTTTCAAGTATACAACTTACCGAAGCAGAGAAAACAATATTTTCCAAAGTATAGAACTTCGCAATCACTCCAAGGTGCATACCATTGAAAGAAATAGTTTCTAGTGTCGAAGCCTCCTAAAATTACATCAGCAGAAAGGAAGACTATTAAAAAACTAAATGAGAGAATACCATTTTATTTCTCCCAGTTGACAAAGGAAAAAATAAATTAGCTCTTGGACGACAATACTTACAAAATCATTCAGACGAATCCAACAAATAAAATTAAAAGAAACCTTACATATCTAATCAATGTCTCTAGCCTCACTCCAAAAGACAAGATGGCCGTTAAACTAAGCAGCTTCAAGATGCAACGCCTCAAAGGACTGCCTAAAATGCATAAAGAAAATGTACCTCTACGTCCAATCGTTGGCACAATAAACTCACCAACCTACAGAATAGGTAAATATCTGGCCAAACTTTTACATTCGTTTATAGGAAAAAAAAACATTTTTTAAAAACTCTGGACACTGTCAAAAGTTTAAAAATTATCTAATTAGAGCCCGGAGAGTTTGATTAGTTTTACTGTAGAATCCTAGTCTACAAACATTTCTATAAATGATCCAGTTTTCGTAATATCCGACATATTGCTAAAATAACATGGACTCCCTCCCATTAAAATTAATTAAGGCATGTCTAATTTCCACTTATTTTACTTTTCAAGGAACCTTCTATGAGCAGACTTTGGCAGCGGCCGTGAGATCTTCGCTGTCACCCGCTGTAGAGAAAATCTTCATGGTAGCTTTCGAAGAAAACGCCTAATCTTCTGCTCCTCTAAAATCTAAATTTTGGTGCAAATATGTAGATGATATGTTCGTAGTTTGGCCGCTTGGCGCAGATAACCTTAGTAATTTCCCGGATCATCGAAATCGACAATACTCTAGCATAAAATTCACTGTGGAAACTGGATCCAAGGATGCCTTTCTTTTTCTCGATGTGCTAGTAGAAAAGAAAGATAACGGCAAATTATTACATTCTGTGAACAGAAAACCAACAAATACAAATCGATATCTCAATGCAACGTCATGCTATCACCCTTCTCAAAAACAATCCGTCATTAACTCTTTGATACATAGAGTTTCATCTATATGTAACAAACAATCACTGAAATCAGAAACAGAAAATCTCATTAATACTTGGAGGGGCAACGGATATTGCGCTGAAGATATTAGACAGTATATTAATAAATCTAAAAATTTACTCTCCTCGACAAAATGGCACAAAAATACCACCATGATTGCCAGATTGCTCCGAAAATCAAACATTCGGAGAATTTTCAACATATGTAAGAACCTTGGACAATGTTTAAAGTCACCAAAGGAAGGAGTACCATTTCAAACAGACGGCATTTATAACATACCTTGCTCTTGTGTGTATGTGGGTGAAATAGGATGATTTATATCCACTAGACTTAAGCAGCATGAAAGATGTATTAAAAAGAAACGTGTACAAGCTGCAATAGCTGAATACCAGCATTGCCCTTGTCACACCCTTAATGTAAAATAAACTAAAGTACTAGCATCAGTGTCTTGTTGCTTTGAACCTGAAGTAAGAGAATTAATTGAAACTTATTAATATCCAAATAATATTAATATAGTTATAGTCTATATCACATGTGAAAATCGATTATAACGCTGAGCACCAATCGGGTGTAAACACTGGGCTGTTACTCCTCGATGGGCATTCAGTGTTCCAATCCCTTGAAGTAAAAATCCCTGAAGATGCCTCGTGCAACTGTAGGTTTAAACCCTAGCGTCATGATTTTCAATTCTTAAATATATTAAGAATGCCAGTGCAGAGCCTTTGTTTTATATAATTAACCTTTCCGTAGAGAGAGAGATAGGCTTTTCCAAAGGATTGAAGGTAAGTACGGTTACACCAATATTATACAAAAGTATCCATTTTTAACTGACAAATTGCAACCTATAACGGTTTCAACGGTTTTAGTTAGAATTTTTGAAAATTGCGTTAATAATCAAATGATACTTGTCTTAAAGAAATATAACATTATCACTAATAAACAAAATATTTTTTCCCGAGAGGTCGACGGAGACAACTTCATAGATTCTGTCTATGAAGCCTTTGATAAGAGAAAATATATTAGCACACTTTTCTTTGACCTTTAAAAGGCCTGTGAAACTTTAAATATAGTACTGTATTCCTATGATTTTAGAGGAAATTTTCTATCATAACTGAGCTCTTACATTCAATACACCAAAATATATTTAAAGATCTGTGACACTTATTCATATTTGCAGAAAGGTGATCTTCGAGTTCCCCAGAAGTTAGTCTTACTCTCCTTAACTTTTATTATACTTATAAATGATTTTATTTACCACATTAATAATTATTGCACAACATTATATGCCGATGATACTTCACTTGTGAGGGAGACTCACAGATCGGTGGTGCTACGAGATCGAAAAAGCATGCTTACAAACGGTTTACTGACTGGTGTATGAAAAATTCTCTTATTGTGTACTTAGAAAAACAAATTACATGCAGTTTTACTGGCGGAAAAGACTTGGTAACTTGATAATTAAAGTCAAAGATCGTGATGTTGAACTATCAACTTCAACGAATTTTTTAAGGACATTTATTGTGATATGTCCTAGAACCCAAATGTGGATTATGTAAGAAATAAAATAAATCGGGGCTATTATGCTATTTTGCAGCTAAAGTCAGTTTTAGATATAAACCTCTTACTGAATTTAAATGTTGCTATCATTAATTCTCATATAAGTAATTTGTGGGGATTGGCTATAAATGCTGACATAGAATTTAGTCGACGAAAAGAAGGTATACATCTTATATTTATTCTTGGTCTTGTTCAATTCTGTGGATATTATTTAGAGAACAAAAGGCTCTTCCCCTTTCCAGTCTATACATATATAAATGTATTGTGTATGCTATACGACATGTTAATCAATTTGAGCTGAATTGGAAATCCCATCAGTACAGTACAAGGAATGTAGATGACTTTAAAGTTCTCAAACACCGCACTGCATTGTATAAAAAATATCCGACTTATATTGGTCGCATACTGTATATATTTGGTGAAAAGAATACAATTTTAATGAATTTTAAGCTAATTTTAAAATACTTTTAATTGCTGGCTGTTTCTATAACTTTAAGGAGTTTTGTTCGAAATGAATTTATCCATTTTTCAAAAATATATTGTACTTTGTTTATTTTTGGTGTTTTTTTTTATATTTGCATTGATTTCTGACTTGTCCTATATTGTTTTGTGATCTCTTGGACAAATAAATTTTAGAATTTTAAACTTGTGAAGAACACTGGCAATAGGAAAAGTTTTGTTAAAGATACAAGTAATCTTGGTGAGATATATAGTCGAAAAACCACTAAAAGTTGGAATTAAGAACAAACACACTGAAAGGTTGAGAAACGTTACAATAAATTTAGTTTGATAGATAAAAATGTGCTTCCACTAATTTTTTTCTATCCACTACACATATCAATTAACTAATCACTTTTATATACTTAAAACCTTATTATGAAACTTGAAGGGTTTAAACATATGTGCTACGAAAATAAGAAAAACTAGATATAAAGCTTAAAGAGAGCCCTTACCAAAAAAAATAAATATCTTGGAAATGTTCAATTAATAACAATTCACGCTCTAGTAACCATATTATTCAACAATATTATTCCTAAAAAATACGAAATAAAAATATATATAATTGTTCTTAGCATTTAAGATATTAATATTTAGTTATCTATATTTATAATTAATATAACTTAATACCAATATACCATCAATGTTAATTACCGGAGGCATTTTGCAATATAAATTAGCCCAAACTAATTGTATTTGTATAGGACTACGATTTAATCAAATAAGTTACGGACCAGCAATAAAGATAATGCCCGTATTAGTAATATGGACGTTTGATCATGTTATAATAACTAAACATTTGTATTCAAATAAAAAAAACCTTAATGAAAGTGAAGTTGTAGGTAGATCTGGAATGAAAACTATGGTAATTTTAGGTCCAAGAATATGATCCCTTATTTTTTGTAAAAGTAAACGAGCTTTTCGTTGTTGTACAATTTATAATCATTAATACTAGGATATGTTCTATAAAATATAGTGCCAATTATTTAGTCGATCCCTTCAGCTATAAAATCAATAATTCTTTTAGGCATGGCATTTTCCAGAAAATTTAAAAACGGCATTGGTTAAAAGTATATATAAGAAGGAGGGTAGTATAGATTTCCGTAATTATACACTCATAAGCCTATTACCATCCTTCTCAGAAATTTCTGAAATTGCCATGTGTTCCAGACTACTCAAATTTTTTACCTCAAAAAAAGTTACTAAGCCCAACATAACATGGTTACTTAAAAGTAGATCTGTGAACACAGCTTAATATAATTTCATTAAAAAAATTAGAGAAAACTTTGACAACAAGCATTTATCGTTGAGGACATTTTTGGAAAGCTTTTGACAGTTTAAACCATAAGATTATGTTTCAAAAACTTAAGAGGGGGTTTATTCTTGATTGGGTTCGTTCATATCTTGACTATAGAAGTCAGAAAATAGTAGTGAAATTTGATGTGGTTCAGTATTTTTCAGATATTGGCTTTTTGACCATGGGCATCTCCAGGGAGTATTATGACATCACTACTATTCACTTTTTATATTAACGTCCTAGCATCTAAAGTTATAGGTGGTGAATGTTATCTTGTTAATTGTGCTGATGATACAAATATCTTAACCATTGAGCATCTCATTAGCAGATCTTATGAAAATTGCTGATGAATATACTATCAAGGCTAAAAAATGATTTAGGGAGAACAAATTAATACTGAATACTGAAAGGACCCATCACATTTTTTTTTTCAACAAAGCAAAACAATCAGACACTTCCCGAGTCGGTTAAGTTTGTAACCGGGAGCATGACACTAGAGGAAAATACAAAATTCTATGGAATCCATATTAATCATAATTTAGATTGGACAAAGCATATATCAGAGGCATACATTAAGATAACCACAGCTTCATACTCCTTGCGAGTAATGTCAAAGTATATGGCCAATATGTGGAGGCAGTGCATCAGAAAGAGAATTTGAAAGCCAAAAAAGAACAGCTCGTATAATTTCTGGCATTGGTTACTTGGATGCCTTCAGGGGAAAATTTAAAACCTTAGGTATCTTAACTTTACCAGCAATTTTTTTACGAGTGCTTACTGTTTATCTTTAGAAACAAAGACAAGTTTAAGAAGCATGAAGTTAAACTCTGCTTTGCCTCTAGATATAGTTTAGAACCAGGAGCATCACACTGGAGGAAGATACAAAATTCTATAGAATCCATGTGAATCGTTAACTAGATTGGACAAAACATATCTCAGGGGTATGCAATAAGATATACATAGCTTCATACTCCTTGCGAGGAAATCAATATATATGACCAAGGAAAACTTAAAAATCGTATATTTTGCAAATGTATATTCCACTCTTCGCTATGGAGTGATGTTCTGGAATAGGAGCAGTGCATCAAAAAGGGCATTTAGAAGTCAGAAAAGAGCAGTTCGTATTCCCTCTGGCATTGGTTACTTGGATTCCTGTAGAGGAAAATTTAAAACCTTAGGTATCTTATTCTCTCCAGTAATTTTTTTTACGAGTGATTACTGTTTATCTTTAGAAACAAGGACTAGTTTAAGAAATATGAAGTTAAACACTGTTTTGCGACTAGATATGTCCCACAGCATCGATTTAGTGTGGCAGAAAAAGGGCCTGATTTCTTGGCAATTACATTTTTTAAAACTCTACCAATCGTTGTTAAGTGGGATGAGAATTTCAAACATTTTAAGAAACCTGTTTTTGATTTGTTGGTTCATATTGAACCATATACATAGAATGAGTTATTTGGATTTTTTAAATGAATTTTAAATGTCATTTTTGATAATAAGATTTTTTGTGAATGTTGCTTTATTTTTATATTTCTGTAAATGTTTGAATTTAGTGTTTTCAACTTGACTATTTTTGACTTTCAAATTTTTTTCTTGAAGCTCATGACTAGTGTAATCCCATTCAAGAAAGAAAAATAATTTACATCGATTAATCATAAAAATATAAAATTTTGAATAAAACAATGGCTGTATTGTTCTTTACTGCACAAGTACTAATCTCAACTTTAAAGTCTCGATAACTTCGTTGAAAATTATTTTTTCGCAAAACGGCAAAATACATGAACATTTTTTTGGTTTCTATAATGATATCTTTCACGGAAAAGAAATGTGTTTTTTTTGAAAAAATCTTATTGCATGATTTGAAGTGGAATTAGTCACTGAAAAAAGAAAAAAAAATTATGGTGTCTCCTCCTACAGTTTAGCACTATGAAAACAATTGTACTTGAAGAAGCATATAATAAGGAATCTTCGATAAAAATATTCATTAGAAAATAAAATGTAGTTTTTGAAAAATTCGCGTTTGTTTTTTTTTCGAAAAACTGCTGTCATTTTCTTCATTTTGAAAATTTTTCGGTTTTCGAATTTTTTTCTGAAAGTTTATGACTCTTCTGACTTTAATCAAGAGAGGAAACTGAATTACGTAGATTAATCATAAAATATACAATTTTGAATAAAAAATTATGTTCATTTTTCTTCACTACAAAAGCTTTAAGCTCAGCTTTAAAATTTCATCAACTTCCCTGAAAATGATTTTTTCGCAAAACAACAAAATACATGTTCATATTTTTGAGTTCTAGAATAATATATTTCACTGAGAAAACATTTTATTTTTCTGACTATTTTCATTGCATGATTTTGAAAGAAATTGGTCAACTAAATTATATGAAGTTCACGCACTTTCACCATAATTTACCGTGCCAGTTTCATCGGCACAAACAACGCCACCTTTTTAAAACCTCCGTAAGCTCAAATTGATTTTCCGATAACGACGTTAGTAAATCCAAAGCTCTTTATCTGAAATTGATGCTAGCGTTAGGCTGATGTGTTTTAAGTTCCCGCTAGAGTGAGCTAATGATTTCGTAGTCAGAATATTATTTGAAGGCATGAGACATGGCAAAAAAATCAATTACATAATTAAGCGTACATTAATTTTATATATTACGTATTTATTACTGTAGGGGTAATTTACTGGTAGAGTATTCTAATATTTTCTCATGATTATCTTTTATTATTAATTTAAAATAATAGTTTTCTTTCCGATTAAGTGCCATCTTTGTGGAAATAAGGAAAATATAGTTTATCGAGGTATTGATATTTTCATAGCTCAATTAATTATGATCATTTTTATAATATACTTTCGATATTTTTAATAGTCTAGAAACAATGATCGACCGTAGATAATACAGGTTACCCTATACTTCTATTTGACGAACATGGAATAATAATAAAGAAGAATGCTGTGAAACTGCAACCCAATGTACTCTGCTATCAACGAAAGAGTTCTGGGATTTTACTAACAAAAAAACATCTTACTATCAGCATATCACCTAACGAGGGAAACTTAAGGATTTTTACGGTTCAGTTACTTGATGACCAAAGTTTATGAGACGAGTGATTCTTAATAAAACAGTGGGGTTAGATGTTGCTCCACGAATTCCAGTCTTTTCCTCTTGTAGGATAGGGGAATCTGCTTCTTGTTCGGTGCTTTTCTTGATGTTTGAGCTCAAAATTAATATCGTCATTATCTCTGGCCTGTTGTTCTTCTTCGAGCTGTTGAAAATTCATAAATCGATGAGATACGTGGCATAAATTAACTTAAATTTAGGAAATGTATCGCAAAAATTACGGGTGTTTCGATGAAATTTTTGAAAACAGCAGTTTCTTCTGGTCAAATCAGCTTCTCTTTATCAATCATTGCACAACAAAATCTTGTCGTCTATTAATTCAGATGCCAAAAATAGAAAACAATATTTTGCTTTTGCTATAGCTTCAAAATCAACAACATTGCATTCAAGAAGATTGTAGCTTTTTCATGTTTCTGTTTCCTACGAAACAATTCCTGAACTTCTTCGGAAAAAGCAACGTTTTTGATCTGCTTCGAACCTGAATACCGGCCATCTACTCAAGATCGGTATTTTTGCCTCTGACTCTACTCTTCTATTAGGAGGTGCTGGCAGAAACAACTACCCATCCCTGAGCTTTAAGTAACTGATCCTCAACATCTCACGGAAATTGATGTACTCAGCCTCTTGAGCTCCCATTATAAATCATTAGGGAGTGTCATAAGTAGTTTATAGCATGTTTGAAGCAAGCAGTACTGTAATGGAACAAATATTAATTATTTTACACCGTCCAATGTGAACTATATTCTGCCAAAATGAATAATTAAATAGTCACTCTGTGAATAGATTTCCCGTGGGAATAGGGTAATTATATATTTTATCACTATCCAAGAAAGTCTAAAGAGAAAATAAATCAGTTATCGAACTTAACTTTTATTATCTTTGTCGTTTAAATGTTTTCTTAATAATACATAAACTCAGTCAATTTATGAAAACATAATAAGACCCTCTCTAAGATTTGCCTATAAATCTGTTAAGATAATCATACTCTGGTTATGTAAATAGAACCAGACGTGATAAGGGTAGTTTTTAACATATGGTATATGAAATACCGTTAAAATGTATTAAAATATTGAACGATTTTCCCATTATTAGGAAACAAAAGAATAATCAAATAAACTCATTATACTGTAATATAACGTTTGACCTGTGAAAGGAATTAATATATCGATTGTTTTTCCTGATTGTAAGAAAAAATGATTTAAATACCAGCAATAGGAATAAAAGGGCACTCAGGTTTTTTCACAGACGTTATATTATTTTATTCCTTTAGTTATAGATAGAAATAGAATAGTTTTATTAACTGTGTTTATATAAAAATCAAGATTAAGATGCTCAGAGGCCAATTCGGGAATCAAGCATCCGGTATAGCACAGCTAACGCCCTCAGTACGAAAACTCCCAAACCTTCAAGCCTTAAAAAGCAACTAAAAAGAGGGAGAGGGGGTGTAAGATTTGAAAACGCTCTTTAAAAAAAATATACTAAATTTCAGTTATAATTTGAAAGTCGCTACATCCGTACCGTGAGTACCAGTGCCGTAGAATAATTACCTCACGAGTATAATCGTCGGGAAAGATGGAATACGTGTTTTTTTTTTCAAAATTGGGTTTTATATTTTTGGTTAACAGAACGGCCCATAAGAGCAATTATGTTAGTTTCTTCATAATTGTTATTTATTAGTTAAGTTTCTCACTGTAAATAGTTCGTTTTTTTTCTATTTATTTTTGTTAATAGACTAAGTGTGTTGAGAAATTTGTTTTATTTATTTTAATTAATAAACTTCACGCGACTAAACTCGCGGATGTACTGTTGTGTGAGCTGTAAAGAAGAGATGTCATCTGTCCAGCTAATTAACAGCATTGCCTGAGTCCTGAAGTTCTGAGTTTTGGTTTTGATAAGCTTAAATAAGCGTAGTTGTTTGGTACTAAAGCTGCAAGAGAGAAGATGCACGTCCAGACTTTCAGAGTTTCTTTATTACTGTGACATTTAATTATAGGTTATTAAAATAGCTACAAATTAATGTGTGGCAGCAAATTGGTTATAGATAGAATGGCTGACGCTACCGCAATACGTCATTAGCAGGAGTCTATAATCAAATTCTGTCACAGTACAAAATGTACTCAATATACATTGTCCTATTCATCGCTCTCTAGGTTGTCAGTCTTATTACTTAATTCAAATGCCTCGTACTTTCGCGACTGGTATCTGAGTGCAAGGACATACTGAATGGTATAACAAGGAACGGTTGTACAGTTAGACTCGTGTGGATCCCGGATCCCTCGAACATACTCGAAAATGAGAAAGCAAATCGTCTGGCAAAGTTAGACCATATGGACCCCAACCAATTCTACCTGTCCCAATTGCTATTAGAAAAAGAGAAATAAAATCGTTCATGAAAAGCAAATTTATTGAATCGTGGAGGGGAGCTATTGGCATGAGGTGTGCTAAGGAACTTATAACTGGACCTAGCGCAAGGCGCACTAAGGAGCTTCTCTCCTTAGGAAGGAAAGAGCTGCGAATTGAATTGTGGTGGGATTGTTGCCAGGAAATTATCACCTGAAGAGCCATCTTTATAAAATCGGTGTCGAAGACGACCTGACGTGCAGAAGGTGTTTGGGGGAGGATAAAATTGTTGAACATGTCCTCAGAGTGCCCAGCACTCAACAAACTAAAACAAAGATATTTCGGAAATACAATTTTGTTACCGGAATGAGTTAGGCAAGTTCAACTAATGAGACTGCTTGGATTCGCAAAGACGATCGGTCTCGAATGACCTGCAGCTACGGTGGAATGTAAAAGGCCCAATAGCGTCCTAGACATCGATGATTTAGTATCAACACCCCTTTTTCATTCATGCACTCATATCTCGTAACTCTTTTTCCACAACCAAAAAATCATCATAGATTGACGTGACTTTAATAAATATAAATCATTCTTTTTCTCTAAAACTGCAATCAACTTTCCTACAAAATTTTTAGTTATGCGTCTGAATGCTTTACATTTTTTTTTTAATTAGTCTTGAGCAGTTTGCTATATTGCACTTAATATTTCAGAAATAAATTATAAAGAGATTATTATGGGAATATTCCCAATTGTGTTTAAAAATCTAAAGACTCAGGACTAAGAAATTTAATAGAAAATTAAATTTAAAAACTTTTTCCATTAAAAAAATAAATGTTGAAATAACGAACTTTAGAAGGTCATATCCTACAACAATTTTAATTTACAATTTTCATATTAATTTAAACTTTCAATATTAATTAACTTTCGAGAATGTATTCTACTACAAACAATTACAATTGCTAAAATCATAATGACCGTCTGTTGTCATACCAGCGCTGTAATCCCTAATATTCCATAATTGCTCAAGCATCTACCAAACTAAATACCACAATTAAATTATCTTGTATACTGTTTAAATCGTATATAAATTATATACTCTCCTTAATTGGACTATGATTATATTAACGGCTATTGTGACTGGACGTAACTGAAGGCACGTGGCTAATAAATTTCCCTCTGATAATGCATCGTGGAGCATTAAAAGGGTTCAGCAGTCATTTTGTAACAAAGAAAAATAGATGGATCTATAGAAAATAGATCAATGTTAAATGATAACAAATAATGTATTATTAGCATCACGTCGTATCTAATTGAAATCGAGATCTGAACGGGATCAAAGAGGGTGTCAGGTAAGTACATGTCAGACTCTTGGCAGCATACAAAGGCGCGAAAATAGCCTTAGGATTTCATATATTTTCTTTCCTATGGTGGATGACGCATGCAGATATGAGGCCCAAAAGGAGTAACCCTTTGAACTGTATCTTTCGAATAAATTCACGAATGTAGTCGAAGGTTTCCGGATATTCCACGTATGTGCTGAGTTCTTCTGAGGAATATAGTGCAGCTGACGTTTCGATGAAATTTAATTCTCCATTTTCAAAGCTCACTGTGAGACACTTGTGGATATACTGAATACCCAGAAACCTTCGATTACACATCACTTCCGTGAAAACATCCGACATAACATAAATATATTGAGCAATATATTAACATAAGGATGTTCTCACGAGTATGATGAGTAATCGAAAATTTTTGGGTATCTCGTGTGTGTTTCTTAGGATTGTAGAGTAGCTCACCTTTGGTGAAATCTCATTTGCCATTTTTAAATCTCACTTTGCGGCATCTGTGAGTACACTAATGTCTGCGACTCGAGTGTATAGAATTATGGATACGCCACCTTTTTTAAAATAGGTGTGTTTTTGTTTTCTAAATGCGTGTCGAATCGAGCTTTCCGGTTTTCAGTCAGCCGTCGAAAGCGCTAGACTTGTCTGATGTTGTTCCTGAAATCGCTACAGTATACGATAACTTCATAAAGCAGGGACCATAACAACCTCGGGCGAAATGTCTCCAAGTACAAATTTATCTTACTAGACCGTATCGTGATGCTTATTTGGTCCCGTGACGAGCGCAATCGTGGTTCATTTCCACCAGGTCGCTTTTTTGTCGTTGGAAGAAGGTAGATTTAGAACGTAAAAACCGTATCTAAGTTTTTTCTACCTTATCGAACCACAACGCAGGGGGGTGCGGGTGAGAATCCCTCCTAAACCACCCGACCAGATAGGAAATCTGGCCACCTCACCTTTCTTCTCGCTCACCGGGGCAAAAAGGGGAGAGGATGACAATTGGGTTTTTGTTTTCTTCTGTTTACTTCGGAAATTGAAGTAAAGTTTGCTTCTAAAAATAAGCATTTGTCAGCTATGCATAAAGCATGATGAAGGTTGAGCTTGGAATGATCCAAGGTTAAAATTGTAAAAGAAGATTAAAGTATGGGTAAGCTAAGCATTGCGGTGAATAACTCTTAGCCAAGGGGGAACTTGCAAGTATTTGAGTCTATAGGCCTTTTTGTTTTTGTTATTTTCCGTAAAGAAAATGATTTGAGAGTTTATGATAAAAAATTATCGCAAAAGAAATTGTTGTACAACTTGTCGCATGAAAATAATTTGCAAATTTGAATATAAGATCCGCTACTGAAATGTAACGTAATGCGCAGAATGAAAAGTAGTAATGAAATTTTTTTAGCGGGTTTTTTACCCATTTGTATGTTAGCATGTAATGTGTGTCATTATAACTATCTGTATTTACTTTCTTTGTAATCGATTCCGTAAGGTTGTAAAAACAGTCCATTTAACTCACGCAAGGGATACATCTTATCACTGAGAACCTATCATACATTGCTTTCAATTCCCGTAGTTAAATTCACTGAGGAGGATGTAAAAATGTCTGAGATAATATTCCAGAACCAACCTTTTTTCCCGGGTATTCCCAACGATAAGAATCCCGAAAAACAGGCGCTTTTATGCTCTGAAACATGTTGGACAAATGAGGGATATTTTCACATAAAGTAACTAAAACATGTATGGTTAACAGGAACAGGTTATAAAACAAGTATGGGTAGATGTTTTGGGTAGATCGGAACAGGTTATAAAACATGTATGGGTAAGTAAACGCTGTGAAAAAGTATGGTTAACCAATGTTGCTAAAACCAGTACTAGTAACTGTGGAAAAATTATGAAATTTTCTATAAGTGAAGGTTTGATATAATATTATGAAATAATATTATAGGAATAATAAAATGATTGAAAATTGATTTTGAACTGGAAAAATTTGAATGAAAATTCCTGGAAAGAAATATGATATAGGAATTTATATCATATTCTGATGAAGTGAGGTATATTTTTTTTGAGTATATGGAAACTCAGTGTTAATTTGAATAGAATCGCAATCTTTATGTAGGTGATCCGTTACTGCAACGCCAGTTGGCGTATGCAGTCCCGAATAACACCCGACGTTCGAACTGTAGTGTCTGAGGGCTCTGTAGTTGCGAAAACTTACCTCAAGCGTTCGTAAGCAGATACTACCGGAAAAGTCCAACACTATGTTTCATACAAGGGAAATCCTCAGACACCGTATTTAATCAGGATTGTGTGCATTTCGCTTTAAAGCATCTTGAATCTTTATTTTTGCACTATCGGGGTGCAAGGGATTGCTACTAAACGCCCAAAGATTCCGAGAAATTGATTTTATATTGTTTTAAAATGGCAAAAACTGGACGTTTTCCGAAGACTACAATGCCTTTAAAAAAGATCGTCGTGGTTGTTGTTTTGCGGTACTGAACTGGTTTTGCGCGACGGCCGTTGTATGTTGCTTCCGAGAGAATGTGTAATGGAATCGAAGTGGAAGAGAGCGACGCGTGTGCTCGATGTATTTTGTAGTAACTTTTAGGCCACGTCTTTAAAGATAAAATCCACGAATTAGAATTCTGGATTTGTTCCATAAGCACTAATGCTTTTAAAAAAATGAAATTGAAAAGGAAATCCTGTTTGAAATGTTGTAAAGTGATGTTTTACACGTGTAGAATGATCCATGCTGATCGGATAAATGTTTTGTTGTCGAGTATTGCAAACAGATATTTACAATAAGTGAGATAGGTATTGTATGTTGGTGGGGCGTGCTGATTGGCTGGTTGGTTCTGACAGATGAGGTTGCGAATATGGGTGCTCTGCTGTTAGTGTCGCAGAGTTATGATCTGTTTCTTGACTACCTACTACTAGTCGATGTTTCGATGGTAGGTTTTTCCAAATATTAAGTAACCGCTGACTGTCGTCTTTGCTATTTAAGTTGTTAGGCCTCTTTGCAATTTCGATGACTTCCTTTATTACTCTTGTGGACAGGTTTTTACATCTTGATAGAATTTTTATCCCTGAGAAGTTAACTTTCTATGTGTTGCTACTGAAAACATCAAATGACAAATAGAAGTTGAAAAGTAATTTGACCTAAACCCAAGCAAGATACAAGAAGCCATTTAACAGGTAATGCATCGTGGAGCATTAAAAGGGTTCATCAGTCATTTTGTAATAAAGAAAAAAAGATTAATCTATAGAAAAACATGTTACATGATAATAAATAATGTATTATTGGCATCACTTCCTTTCTAATTGAAATCCACATCTGAATGGAATAAAACAAAGTGTCAGATAAGTACATATCAGACTCTCGGCATCATACAAATAGAAGTTGAAAAGTAATTTGACCTAAACCCAAGCAAGATACAAGAAGCCATTTAACAGATAATGCATCGTGGATCATTAAAAGGGTTTATCAGTCATTTTGTAATAAAGAAAAAAAGATTAATCTATAGAAAAACATGTTAAATGATAACAAATAATGTATTATTGGCATCACTTCCTTTCTAATTGAAATCTACATCTGAATGGAATAAAACAAAGTGTCAGATAAGTACATATCAGACTCTCGGCATCATACAAATAGAAGTTGAAAAGTAATTTGACCTAAACCCAAGCAAGATACAAGAAGCCATTTAACAGATAATGCATCGTGGATCATTAAAAGGGTTTATCAGTCATTTTGTAATAAAGAAAAAAAGATTAATCTATAGAAAAACATGTTAAATGATAACAAATAATGTATTATTGGCATCACTTCCTTTCTAATTGAAATCCACATCTGAATGGAATAAAACAAAGTGTCAGATAAGTACATATCAGACTCTCGGCATCATACAAATAGAAGTTGAAAAGTAATTTGACCTAAACCCAAGCAAGATACAAGAAGCCATTTAACAGATAATGCATCGTGGAGCATTAAAAGGGTTCATCAGTCATTTTGTAATAAAGAAAAAAAGATTAATCTATAGAAAAACATGTTAAATGATAACAAATAATGTATTATTGGCATCACTTCCTTTCTAATTGAAATCCACATCTGAATGGAATAAAACAAAGTGTCAGATAAGTACATATCAGACTCTCGGCATCATACAAATAGAAGTTGAAAAGTAATTTGACCTAAACCCAAGCAAGATACAAGAAGCCATTTAACAGATAATGCATCGTGGATCATTAAAAGGGTTTATCAGTCATTTTGTAATAAAGAAAAAAAGATTAATCTATAGAAAAACATGTTAAATGATAACAAATAATGTATTATTGGCATCACTTCCTTTCTAATTGAAATCCACATCTGAATGGAATAAAACAAAGTGTCAGATAAGTACATATCAGACTCTCGGCATCATACAAATAGAAGTTGAAAAGTAATTTGACCTAAACCCAAGCAAGATACAAGAAGCCATTTAACAGATAATGCATCGTGGAGCATTAAAAGGGTTCATCAGTCATTTTGTAATAAAGAAAAAAAGATTAATCTATAGAAAAACATGTTAAATGATAACAAATAATGTATTATTGGCATCACTTCCTTTCTAGTTGAAATCCACATCTGAATGGAATAAAACAAAGTGTCAGATAAGTACTTATCAGACTCTCGGCATCATACAAATAGAAGTTGAAAAGTAATTTGACCTAAACCCAAGTAAGATACAAGAAGCCATTTAACAGATACTTTTGGTGATTTTTGGACGGGTAGAAACAGACCTGTTGTATGACCATTAATATTTCCTGACTTAAACTACTAAATATATTAATTTGTAATGACAACTACTATTAACTAATTAATTGTGTAGTAATAGATTATTATTAAGTTGATACCAAAGAACTTAATTAATTTCGCATAATGTGTACGAGTTTTAACTCTGAAAACTGACTACCAGTTTGGTGACGAGCTCTTTTCTGACATCTTTTGTAATGTCGAAGGTTGTTTATGACATATTCGTGATTCGTAGTCGATTATATAACATGCTGAAATTTCAGTAAAATATACAAGCCTGCTCAAAAGCTAGAGCTCAAAATGTGAACCACTGAGTATTCCTTTTGAGCTTAATATTTCTATTATGGGGTATCCCAGGAGAAACAATTATATGCAGCAATAGAGTTCTGTACACTGCCGAGAGTTTGACATATACTGATCCAACAACCTCAGTATTAAATGCGTGACATTGCCATTAAACATATTATGTTTTAAATATCACGGTTGGTTCTTGTTATCAGCAATAACAACTACTTTCAACAATCAAAGCAAATGAACCATGCTAGCTGTCAAATACAAAATAGTATTGCATCAAACTTAGAGTAATATTTTAATATTTTCCTGAAAAGGAAAGATTTAAGTAAAAATAAAGGCTGAAATAACATTGTTGAGTATGAATGTGTGCTAAATAAATCATGTCAAGGGGTATTCCTAGGTTGAAAGTATTAAAGCAGAGTGAGGTGAATGCATTGTTTCAAAGTAAAAAGCATGCCACAGTTTCAGTAATTTATTTTATCCAAACACACCGTATCAATAATAATTTCATGTTCATATATAATGAAAGGGACATTCAGTGATTCTATCGAAATTGAAAACGCCGAGAAGAACATTAATATTAACCGACGGGCACATTAATTAATTTCTCTAATTGGTTCCTGGAAACCTAGAATTATTGCTGAAATTCCGGAAATTATGGTAAGCCCACGAAAGTTAAAAAAGTTTGGTAAATGCAAAGCTGTTAAGTAGATTCCCTGCAAAATGGTCTCCAGTTTAAAGAAAAAATGGAGTCACAAAACTTACAGTTTAAAAATCAAAGCACAATATTTAAACGTATTCGCCGACGAGTGGAAAAAAATTCACAGTTATACATAGTTAAGGCAGTCCATGGAATAGCGTGCGACTTTTTAATGACACCATTCATCTATAGGATAGAATACAAAGTGTAATGTTACCTTGTGTACAGTGAAAAATGATATTGCGTTTTATGTTCAAACAGGATAATAATTTGATAAATTCTTCGCGAGTCATTCGAATCTTATTTCCGAAAAATAAAGTTCAGATTTTACGGTGACTGGCACAATCTCCCGATTGCCATGGAAAATCTGTGAGTAGAAGTAAATATTGTATTCATACAAAGATGTTTTGAAATATGATGTATCACATTGGAATGTGCTTTGGTGTCGACGAGATAATCAATAACGTTGTATTTTTATTATGACTGACACAGCAATTAAAAGATGCATCCAATGACATTTTAATTTCTTCCCTAGAAGAAGAAATTAGATATATGGCTTATTAGATTCTGCCTTATTCTTTGCTTTTTGGTTCACAGTTGTATACAGGCAACGCATAATTAAGTGGAACGCATCAAAACTCTTGCAAAAGCAATTGATTACTTGTGACAACTTCCAAGTAGATGTATATTGATAATGCTAAAGAACATTCTCATATATTGTAGCAACAAAAACATGGATCAATTACATTTCATGCAATAAAGGATTATCATTCCATTCAGACGAATAGTAAGTTAAATACAAAACGCTATTGTACATTACTTTCGGCAAAATTTAAATAAAAATATAAAATTACTACTTTTAAGTCTCTAGTTAATTTATGATTTATTTTATATCGTGTTTCATTTTCATATTTATTTCCTTTAAATTGTCAGCACTTTTTAATTTAAGAAAAAAATATTCTAAATCATAACAAAACAACAGAGAAGTAAAGAATAATTTCAATCATTTAAAATCTTAGAAAAATTACTTGTCTAATATTATTTCATTAGTTAATATAAAGTAATTAAATTGAGCAGTTTCAAAGGAGTGTGACAGGATTTGATCATATACTCCTGCCAATAGAATATCTTTGGTAGCTTTGACCGTTTCTTCTACAACCATAATGCTATCCCATTTTAAAAAACCTATAATTAAATTTTACAGTAACAAAGACACTCTGGAAGTCTGGTCGTCCATCTTCTCTTTCCTAGTTTTAGTACCAAACAACTACAGATTAATTTAAGGCTTACTACTATAAAAATCAGGACTCAGGCAAGGCTGCTAACTAGCTAATCAGATGGCATCTCTTGTTTGAAGCTTTCACAACGGCGCGACCGTGAGTTTAGTCGCATGAAGATTTTGATTTAAAGTTTCTCAAAACACTTAAGTCTATTAACAAAAATAAATAGCAATCGGAATTCTGTACAATGAAAAACTTAAAATTAGAAATAAATAACAATATCGAGGTACTAAAATAATTGCTCCCGTTGGCCATTCTATTAGTAAAAAGGTAAAACCCAGATTAGAAGATAAAATATATAAATAGCTTTCTAAAATATTAAACAGAAAAAAAAATAAAAACGCAAAAAACGGCTATTTATATTACTTAACAAACAGTACTAAAGTCACTCCTGTTTCCCAGTGAAATAAATATAGGATATCCCCTTAAATTTCCCAAAAGAAATAAAAACAAAACAAAGAAAACCTTCATTCCCGACGAATATATGCATCACGTAATTTTCTAAAACAGTTATTACAAGTCGTACCGACCATCCTAAACGAATTCCAGATTGTAACTTAAGTTTATTATTTCTACAAGAGCATTCTCGATCTTTACGTATCGTATCACCTTTAGTACATACCTCAATGGTACACCCTGTAACCATCAATTTCATTCCTTTAAAGTTCGAAGGTTTAAGACTTCTCTTCCCGAGGGTGTTAGTTATTCTATACCTGATACTTTCTTGTGAATAGAAAAAACATTTAATATGCAAATTCTTTGTACATATTGTCAAACAATATATTACTTTATACCGAGTTTATTTGATTATTTTTTTGTTCCCCAATAATGGGAAAATTTTAATACATTTTAACGGTATTTGCATATACCACATGTTAAAACCTTCCACGGCCCTTATTTCCTCGGTTTTATTTACATGCCCAGGGTAGTCTTTCTTCGACAAATTTATTTAAAAATCATAAAAAGGGCCATTTAGTTTATGTCGTAATAAGTTGTCTAGGTCAATATATTTTCAAGAAAACATTTAAACGACTTAAAGGCAATAAAATTGAGATTATGCTTAAGTACGATAATTGATTTATTTTTTCTTTAGACTTTCTTGGGTGGTAATAAATAATATATATTTACTAGCCCATTCTCACGGATAAAATCTATCCAAAAAGTGATTATTTAATCACTAAACTTCACGCTAAACAGTATAAAATTAATATTTTATATTACAAGAAGCAACAGACTTGAAATACTTCTATGGTGTTTCCATTATTTTAATAAAAATAACGATTTAATTATATAACCTTATTTAAGGGGGATAAATTTTGTCATATATAGGACTTTCGAAAAAAACTGGGGGTTTGAGACCGAAAGCGATCATCAAATCCATAGTCAAAAATGTTGTAGTATGGTGATCTATATCATATTATTTTTTGTTTCAAAACAATTTAGCATTTTTTTAACAATAACTATGTTTATGGTAATAGAGCTTTTAAGACTTTTATGGTAGACGTTATCTTCGTCTTAAGATGCAATCTCCCTACTAAGGTCGGCCATCATTACAGCAATCCGTATTTTTTACGCTGTTGCCCAAAGAAGTCTATAGATGTACAATAGAACCACCCTCAAAGGTTTTTTCAGCAGACAAAACTCTTTTCCGCCATTTTCTCTTGTATTATTAACAGTAAGACTTCATATTTTGATTCTTTCATAGTATGATCTAAATGCTTTAGTTTCATTTAAAATAAAAATTACTTCTTTTTTCCTTTTTATCCTTCACAATACTTATTAACTGGATATTCTGTTTGTCCAAGATATTTTAAACAGCATTCTATATGGCCGCATTTAACACCTGAATGTAATGTTACATTTCACCACCCGTGATCTCAACTCCGAACTCAAGGCTTTATTAGTGAGGAAAGATTTCATTTTCATAAAAGTTGCTCTTTTCATCTCATTTCCTTTTTTCTTCCATGTGATCGTGTCATTTATTACGAGTCGTTCCTTAATATTAGTAGTAAACATTAAGAAAAATAAAATTTATTTACACTACATTATTTACCCTAATGGAATTATAGTTATGTGAAGCTAATTATTTACTTCGATTAATTAGCGTGTGGCAGTTATATCTGCGATCGAGCTTAATGGATGACGTACACGTAGCCATTAATTAAAGTCATTATCACATATTAGGTGAACACGTATATGTACAATACGATAAATGGAGTCGATATCGACATTTAGCTGATACAATTCAATATATATTATCGTTTTTTTTTAGACAGAAGAAAATTCCAGAATTGTTAAGCTTAGGGTAAGGTTATTCCGACTTTTCAGCTCAATAGCCACACTGACTCATCAATCAAGTCATGACTAATCTAGTACATCACACTATCATAATGTAGTTATAAATTGCGTCCAAATTTTCGTATTAGAACTAGTGAGATATGTATATATATATATATATATATATATATATATATATATATATATATATATATGTATACTATAAAAACATCCATAAATTAATAAAAACAAAAATAAGAATAGCGAAGAATAACTGGCTTAGACATATTTGACTGACTGAAATAGAACAACTGCAAAATAGACACGATCATTTAAATTTGCACAAAAAGCTGAAAGAAAGTGCTGGATTATATAGAGGATGGAAACCAGGTTAATAGTAGATCAGAACAACAAGATAGTCCTCGAAAGCAAAGAAAAAATTGACTACCAAGCGAGACTGATTAAGTGATAGTTTGACTGGACCATCAATTACAAAAGAAGAGATTTAAAAAGCTATCCATAACTTAAAATACAAAAAAGCAGCTGAACTAGACAAAATCCCGTCAGAAATACTCAAACTCCTAGATGAAAGAGGTGTTGCGGCATTGCATAAAGTTTTTAACATCATCTACAATACGGGTCTCTACCCCAAGCAATGGTTATGTTCTAGTTTCATCTCGTTACCAAAGAAACCCAATGCAAATAGATGCAAAGATCACAGACTTATCAGTCTAATGTGTCATACATTAAAGCTTTTCTTAAAAATAATACATCAAAGAATATACAAGAAATCTGAAAGAGACGTGAGCGACTCCCAATTTGGATTTAGACAGGGATTAGGTACAAGGGAAGCGATAGTCGCAACACAGGTACTGGTACAAAATTACTATGATCAAAGAAAAGATGTGTGCCTATATTTCATAGATTATGAGAAGGCTTTCGACCGTGTTCAACATCAAAAGTTAATACATCTCCTCGAAAGGCTCGACATCGATCAAAAGGACATCCGACGCATCCAAAATTTGTATTGGAACCAGAATACACAGGTAAAAATTGAAAATGGTATGTCCAATACTGTACAAATTGAGAATGGAGTGAGACAGGGATGCGTACTATCTCCGCTCCTATTTAATCTATATTCGGAGACAATTTTCCTAGAGGCCTTAGAAGATGTAAAAAAGGGCATTAGAGTGAATGGTGTATGGATCAACAACATTCGTTATGCCGATGATACGGTCCTGATAGCCGAAAACGTAGATGATCTACAACAAATAGTAAATATGGTTGGACAACACAGTGCATTTATGGGTCTGAGCATCAATACTAGGAAAACAAAGTTTGTGATCATCTCCAGAAACTTGGATGCATTTACAAACTCCGGAATAACATTTGATGCCGCGCCCATTGAAACAGTGGACAAGTTCAAATACCTGGGAACATGGCTTTGTGAGGATTGGACATCGGACAGAGAAATAAAAAGCCGTATTGAGCAAGCCCGACAGGCTTTCCTGAAGCTTAAAAATGTGCTTACCTGCTCAGAATTCGATGTTGACTTGAGGGTGAGGTTTATGAAGTGCTATGTATGGTCAGTGCTTCTTTATGGCGTGGAGAGTTGGACCCTAAAAACAAGTAATATCAATATACTGGAAGCCTTCGGGATGTGGCTATATCGCAGAATTCTTAAAATCTCATGGACGGAGAAGAAGACAAATGAGGAAGTTCTGGGGCGTATAGGAAGAGAGCGTGAACTATTCGAAGTAGTCAAGAAAAGAAAAACAGCCTATCTGAGACATATCATGCGAAACGAAAAATATGGGTTCTTACAGTTGATGATTGAGGGTAAAATTGAGGGCAGAAGGGGAATGGGGAGGAAGAAAATGTCTTGGCTTCGGAACATAAGACAATGGATATGCGTCCGAAGAAGAAGAAGAGATATGTATGACCAAAATTTTTTTAATTAAATAAAGTGTAATCCTCACAATTTTAGTAATATTTCACAACATTTTGATATGATTGAAACAAAGTTTAGCTTGAGCAATTTTATATTCGAAAAATTGACAAAAATAAGAGGGAACAAAGTAAAGCCACATAAATGGTTTCTTTACTTTTGTCCGATAGGTTATAATATAAAGTAGCTGAACAATGACAATGATTTTAAATTAGCTCGAAGAAAAAATAGTGTTCCGACAGCATTATCACCTTACTTTGACTAAATATATTAAAATATATATGACGAGAATTTAGAAATCAAAAATCATTTATATAAATAGTTATATGTTAGAGGTATCAACAAACTATCTATTTCAAGCAAATTAGGTGATGTTAATCAACTCAATAAATTGGCGCACATGCGGGAAGCCAATTAATTACACCACCGTGGTATTTGCGATAACTTTATTACAAAGGGTAATTAATTCTGAGCATATTTAGGAAAAATCACAAACCTTATCTTACGAGATCTAAATGCAGAAATATATATATATATATATATATATATATATATATATATATATATATATATATATATATATATATATATATATATATATGTCCCTTTTTAGATTCCGTGTTGTATTAAGGGTTTTATTTACCGAATGTTAGTTAATTTTTTCCACGGGTCTATTTCAACTACCTTTCACAATTTTAACTATTTTTCGATTTTAGCGAGACGTCAACGCACCTCGCCATTATTCGGTAATTTTATACTCATCTCCGAGAATATGGACGTATTTACGAATTTACTGGATTTATTGGACTAATTGTATCCTTCCGGAAACGTGGAAGTTCGTTTCCGTCAGGATTAATTTATTTTATTAAATTTGGAATTATCAGTTATTTATGTAAAACCTCCCGACTGGAATGAAAACTCTAGCCACCTCGCCTTTCTTTTCGCTCACCTGTATTGAAGAGGAATGAGTAAAGCTCAAGAGTTAACCAAGATTAATTAAATTTTAAATAAGTTCAGATTATTTTACTCTCCACTGTCACGTTCGGGATTTATTTGTCAAGATCGGTATTTGTATAACTTTATAGCCAACACGAAGCTGACTGTCGCAATCTCAATATCAGGTTATCTTTATCACGTTTCGATAATTCTTTTTAAATCAGGACACGTTGTACGGAATTGCTAAACCCTTCAGGACGGCCAAAAAATATTTTGTTGTTTAGTTCTGTCGAACATTACACTCAACTTGCAGCTCCTCCTCAACCGAACGTACAATCGCTCGATTTATTGGCAAAACCTTTACTAAACAAGATTAAGTCTCCTAATCCCGAATTATTTACCTTTTCCGTGAATGATCTCGCCTTCTTATTGGCGGTCATTATAGTTCCAATTTTGGTAATGTAAAACACGTGCACGATCTTTGTTAGAAGAATTTATGTTGTCAAAGACAACCTACTTTAAGAACAACGATTTGTCCTAATAAGGGAACAATCTCGTGATCCCCGAGAGCTAAACTCAATCGGAAAAAGGACGAGTTAACTCCAAAAGAGCAACCCGTAATCTCCTTAATTACGCCGCTGCCTTTTCGCTTTTATAGTAGGAGTGACGTAGCGTTCTGAATTCAGGGAAGCACCAGGTCAAAGTGCTGCCACCGTGCCGTTTCATTTCTGGGTTTCCCCGATTTGGCAATCGAATAGTTGTAGTTTTAGCACCGCATGCCGCATTATTTAATTTATTTTATTTATTTAGATAGCTTGGGGCATATTAAACCTGAAATTTAATATTTTGTCGTAAATTAAGCGTATATTCACAACAATATATATATATATATATATATATATATATATATATATATATATATATATATATATATATATATATATATATATATACATATATACAATTATATAAGAGAAACTTAGCTCTCAACCAACTGAAAAAACCTTATACTATAAGGACAAACGTGCTCTGTTCTAACACAGTTAGAGACAAAGCACTATCTCAGATTGCAAGAATACCAGGAAAGGATGGAAGCCTTTCCTATGGTAGTGCACCGGCATCTGTAGACCGGTTTCGAACTTGTTAGTTCTCGTCAGTACAGAAGAGGCCAGCGCAATTCAGCATCGGAAAAGTAAATCCTTTAAGCAACTTATATTAGACAAAATATGAAATCTAATACAAGCGGCGCCATCTCCCAGCATTCCACGCAATCTGAATATAAAATCTCGTAGAGATCTGTATATATAAACCAAAGCACTATCTCAGATTGCAAGAATACCAGGGAAGTGTGAAAGCATTTCCTATGGTAGTGCACCGCCATCTGTAGACCGGTTTCAAACTTGTTAGTTCTCGTCAAGTATATTATACACTTTTGGTTTATATATACAGATCTCTACGAGATTTTATATTCAGATTGCGTGGAATGCTGGGAGATAGCGCCGCTTGTATTAGATTTCATATTTTGTCTAATATAAGTTGCTTAAAGGATTTACTTTTCCGATGCTGAAGTGCGTTGGCCTATTCTGTACTGAGATGGCGGTGCACTACGAGTTCAAAATGACACTGCCTCAAAATAAGAATGTTTAGGTAATTTTTTAAGAAGTAAGAATATAATTGACTCATTATTAATGTTTTTATTGTCTTTTTTAACTTCACCTTGGCATTTTTTTAAAATATGATTTCTTATTCCAGGTAAGTCCGGAGTTTATATCAAATTTTAAGCTAAAAGATCAGTAAGTAGAAATTTTAATATCATCGTAAAAAAAGTATCCCGTTCAGCAGGAATACCCCTTTACCTTAAGCATATAGTATGATATTTCAAAATAAAATTTTATAATTAAAATTATATATGAAAATAAAATTTTATTTTTTATTGTACAATTGGTTTCACGAATTCTTAACTCATTAAAAAATGTAGGAAATGCTGCCTTATATTTTAACATCAGTCCAAACAGGATATAATGTAGAAAATATAGTAGAATGAAAAATAAATTTCTTTTAGAAGGTAGAAGATAATTTAGAAGTTGTTATAAATAGAAAATTTAAGTTCAAACATTTTGAAATTTTACTGTTTTTTTTTGAAAAAATAATTTTAATTAGAGACTTCGTTTATGCTGTAGCAATCATTATTTAACGAAGCAAAGCCTAAAATTTAACTTCCGTGTACTAAATTTAAGTACTTTTAGGCAATTTAGCATTCAGTTCACATCTTACCCGTTCGATTTTCCATCCAATTGCTTTAAAATGGTCCTAAATATAAATCAATTAATTTATACTGGGAGTTCGGAAACTATATGATAAAATAACAACATGACGCTCTACATATACTGATAACAGAGGCATTCTGTTATCTAACTTAATATCATCTACAAATAAGAGGACCTCTATCATAAATTTAAAAGCTCAGCAATTTATAAGAAATTAATACAGAACCCTGCGATACATCGGGTATTGCAATAAATTCCAGTAAACAAATTCCATGGCTTTCAATTTGCTGTTCAAAATTATTAATATAAAATTGAAACAAGGCGAAAAAAAGTTCAAAAACTCAAACATCGATAATCAGTTTAATAAAATAGAGTGATCGTCACAACTAAATGAGACAGATAACCAAGATATTAAAATAACGATTGGTATAAAATATCATGCCAAAATTCACCGTGGTGCTGAAAGTACTAACATAGGGGTATACAGTCTTGATACAGGAAACAACAGAGAAGATAAGTAGGGTGTTGACTTTTACTTGATGGAAATTCATATTCAACGATTAATAAAAGACGAATATTTGTCAAATTTCCATTATATTTAACTAAAAAATTTGACGCGTTTCGCTAACATTGTAGCTTCATCAGAAGTTCTATTTAAAAAAAAAATCATTAAGGTGTAGTTAAAACGGTTTCCTTGTAAGTCTAATGGGAAATCTCATCTACGACTGTAATTGCTCTCTAACTTGTGGCCTCCGGATAACTAACAAAAAATCAAAATCTAATTTCTTTATCGTTATGTATATATATATATATATATATATATATATATATATATATATATATATATATATATATATATATATACATATATATATATATATATATATATATATATATATATATACATATATATATATATATATATATATATATATATATATATATATATATATATATATATATATATATATATATATATGAATGGTTTGGTTATT
Source organism: Diaprepes abbreviatus (assembly GCA_034092305.1). Classification (NCBI taxonomy): domain Eukaryota; kingdom Metazoa; phylum Arthropoda; class Insecta; order Coleoptera; family Curculionidae; genus Diaprepes; species Diaprepes abbreviatus. The sequence goes on along the minus strand of JASJET010000020.1, from coordinate 1,907,666 downwards.
CCGGGTTTCAATCCGTTTGTTCAAAAATCGTTTTCACGACGTTTCGCCAAAATCTCACTTGGCATTTTCAAGTGCGGTTCGTCTCGTTACTCGCTGAGAACTGATGGTGGCCCCTGATGAATGTCGAGTTTTGTTTAGCTGGCTCGCTTTCTGATTGGACGAGCGGCTTCACAGGCTCCTCCTCTCTGTCGAGTGCGATATATTTGGTTCTTGTATGCTGGTCTCTCGTTTATTGGTTTATCATTGTTGTTTTGTTTCTTGTTTTTTTATTAATGTTTTCCATGTTGTTGGAATATGTATAGCATCATCTCATTTATTCAGCTGTCCCCGCAGCAGTTCGTAGCCCAATTCGACCATTTTGACCGTGGCGGCGGCGGAGGTGTGAGCCGGTGCGTTGTCATGGTGGAAGAGCACTTTTTTCTTTGCCAAAAGGGGCCGTTTTTTTCTGCAATTCGGCGTCGAATCGGCCCAATAATTCGGCATAATAGAGCCCTGTGATCTTTTTGCCATTCTCCAGGTAGTCGATGTACATCACATCGTGTGAATCCCAGAAAATGGTGGCCATCACCTTTCCAGTCAATAGGAGAGTCTTCGCCTTCTTCGGAGCACGTTCGCCGGGTGAAGTCCACTGTTTCGACTGTTCCTTGGTTTCTGGTATGTATTAGTGAATCCATGTTTCGTCGACGGTCACGAAACGACGCAGAAACTCCTTCGGATTGCACTTAAACAGCGTCAAACACTGCACTGAAGTGGTTTCACGATTGCGCCTGTTGTCCGGAGTGAGCAAATGCGGCACCCATGGCGTCGACAGCTTTCTTATGCTCAAAATTTCATGCAAGATATGACCCACGCGGTCTCTTGAGATGCCTACTGCCTCAGTATCTCGCGCACCTTCAATCGGCGGTCTGCCAATACGAGATCGTAGATTTTTGTCACGTTATCCTCCGTGGTAGCTATTTTTGGGGATCCTGGACGTGGCTCATCAAAAACCGACGTGCGACCACGTTGAAACTCGTTAAACCAATTTTTGACGGTCGCCATCGAAGGAGAAGATTCACCGCACACCGCATCCAAGGGCTCTTTGATTTCGCTGCGCGATTCCCTTCCAAAAACAAGAATCGAATCACCGACCGATATTGCTTTTTTTCTAAAATCTGCCGACACGCCCGCTTCCACACGCGGAAACAACAAAATTGCGAGTCCGATTCGGCTGAAATTTTGACAGTAGCGTCTACGAGAATGTACTACACGAGAGTAAATTTCTCTTGCGATACTGGCGCCATCGGGCGATGAGGCTAAGTACTAATCGGACCACCGTCGTATATATATATATATATATATATATATATGATCTATTTGGCAAACTCTCTCTCTCTCTCTCTCTCTCTCTCTATATATATATATATATATATATATATATATATATATATATATATATAAAATTAGGTCTTTTGATATTGACTACTACTGACAGACTCAAAAACTATTTTACCTGTAAATGAGACTGTTCGTTAAACTTAAACTTCATACCTAATATCAGCTTGATCTATTCAGAAAAAAGTATATATGAATTAGAATCAAAATACATTCTCTCTTATTAGGGAAGCATTTAGATTTTTAGATTATTTTGTATAATCTTATGAAATGATTCTTGATATTGTTTTCTAAAATCCTGTATAGAAAATTGAGTAAACTACACACGTAGTTCTAACTCCCAGTTATTTTCCATTTGAATAGAAGAAAATATTATGTATATGGTAAAATTGTAAAATTTTTTCACGAATGCAATTTAAAATACTCCGCTTAACAATAAATACTTTGCCAAAATATATATAAAATTAACATTTTCGACCAAATTTTACATTCAGTCCCCATCACTGTCCGTCCATTTTCTTTTCAATCATGTAAAAATTTCCCGAAATACAAATCATTTAATTTATATATAAAAGATATTTAACAAACCACACACGTATTTTCCACTCCCGGTCCTTTTTTCTTTTATCATCGTGGTTTCGGCTGGCTTTTGCTTCCTTTTGTTTGTTTCTCTTCTTTATTGATACATTTCAGAGCCTTTTTCCAATAATAGGGTAACAGTTTACTCAATTACTTTTTGTAACGAATCAAGAAGTTTGGTATTAGACCTAGTTAAAATAAATTCCCCAAAATAAACACTAGCCAAATAACATAGCTAGAGGAATTGGTTTATAAAAGAAATTCAGTTTAATCTAATATTTGAGTTGCAGTAATCAGCAAACAAATTTTCATTTCATTCTGAAAGAACCTATTAAATGAATCTTTAACAACGTATTTACTTCAAAAGTTTAGAAAATAATATAATATAATTAAATTTCAACAAGTAGAGATTAAAAATAATTACCAGAGATCAGAAACAGAGATCACCAGTTATCCCTAGCAAATTCTCTACGAAATTCCCTCTCTCTTCCCCCTCTTTTTCCTACTATTCCCTATACTAAATCTTCTACCTTTCGTCCCACCAAATTCCCATAATCTTGACTCCAATCCAACGTTTTCAACTCATTAAAAAAAGCTCTATAAACCAAGGAATTATCTTTCCGCAATCTAACATTGTCATTCACTTAAAACTTACCAAGTTCTTTTATTGCTTACCACACAAAATTATCCGATTATTACTTCTAGCTCTTCTCTCCATTATTTTAAATCCTCTATCTTTCAATCATACAAAATAAAACCTATCAAATTATTTACTTTGAATCAAACATCATGTCTTCCCTAATGCTAGTTGATCTTTCCTGGGAGCAAGGATTATAATAGCTATCGCTCTAGCTATAACAATCTTTGCTGGGAGCAAGAACTAAATGGGAACTATAATTCAGAAGAATATATTTTAAAACACCAAATTTTTAATAAACTGTCAACTAAATTGTTCAAAATTAAAAAGAAAAAGTTTTGAATGAAAGAAACACACAGATTTCTAAAGTTACAAGAAGAAATCGTATCTTAACCACCAAAATGACTTATCCGTCGGTTAATGTAATGTAATTGCATTTGAATTGCGAAAAACAATTGAATGAGTTTAATACTGAAGAACTAAATTTATTTTCATTAGATTATTTATTAAAATAAGGTGTCAAGCAAAAAAAATCAAATGCCGTATTGACCATGTGTTTCTCGTTCTCGTTGACCTAAAAAAACGAATTATCGTAGGGAAAACGAAGAAGGATATACACCCAGATGACCTAGAAACAAGCACCCTAAAATATGCAAAATGACGGCGTAAGAAAATATAAGATTTTTTGCAAAAAAAAAACCTACCTCTAAAAGAGCTTTGGTCTCCAAAGGAAGATATACAAAATGGCACTCACAAACGGCGAACGGCTAAACGATAAATGATCTAGCTTAAAACCACAAACTTCTAAAGTCAATTTTTTTTCTCCAATTTCTGCATGTGATCGAGCAAATAACCTAAAATTCGTAAACGAGCCTTTGGGTGTACATCGAGTCAGATACCTAAAGTGCTATGTTGGATATACACTATGGTGATCCGCCCCATGATAACGTACGCCGCTATTGTATGGTGGCGTAGTACAGCAAAGCACAAACACATTCTTCCACTTGACAAAGTTCAGAGAATGGCTTGTGTGGGAATATTGAGTGCGATGAGGACTGATCCCACCAGGGCTCTGGAAGTCCTGGTGAACCTGCCTCCTCTTCACTTATACATAGAAAATGAGGCACTGAAGACTGTTAATCGTCTCAGTTGCCTGGGACATCTTGGAATTGGAACTCGGGTGTCTGGGAAAGTGCGGTGGAGAGGTGTCAACCCCTCCCCATGCGGACAAACTACATGACACCGTTTTTAAAACCCAACTTCTCCCTGGAGATATTTCTGTCAAGTAGAGTGGATTGGGAGGGAGAACAAAATCTTCCGAGAAATGGATTCTGGTGGTATACTGATGGATCTCGACAAGATGAAAGAGCTGGAGCCGAAGTATTCGGCAGGAGCACAGGAGTCAAAGAGTACTACCCTCTCAGACAATGTGCGACAATTTTCACAGCGGAAATCTTTTCTATTCTGCAGTGTGCCCATCTCTGTGAGAGGGATATAGACAGGAATAGAGTAATAAATATTTGCTCAGACAGTAAAGGTGCGATATTGGCACTGAAGTCCAGTGTCTTGACTTCGCGACTGGTGTTTGAGTGCAAGGATGGATTCCGGGTCACTCAGGCATACGCGAGAATGAGGAAGCAAACCGTCTGGAAAGTTGGGTTCGGCGACTGAACTGTATGGATCCCAACCAATATTACCTGTCCCAATTGCTATTGACAAAAGGGAATTAAAATCGTTTGCTGGAAAGCAAATTTATTGAATCGTGGAGGGGAGCTCCTGGAGTGAGGTGTGCTAAGGAATATATAACTGGGCCTAGCGCGCGGCGTATTAAGGAGCTTCTCTCCTTGGGAAGGAACGAGCTGCAAAATGTGGTGGGATTGTTAACAGGACATTGTCACCTCAGGGGCCATCTTTATAGAATCGGTGTCGAAGGCAACCCGATATGCAGATGGTGTTTGGAGGAGGATGAAACTGTTGACCATGTTCTCAAAGAGTGCTCAAGACTCAACGAACTGAGACAGAGATATTTCGAAGATACTGTTTTGTTATCGAAAGCAGTTAGGCAAGTTCGACTAACGAGGCTGCTTGGATTCGCAAAGGCGATCGGCCTCAAATAACCTGCAGATATGGTGGGATGTAAAGAGCCCAATGGAGACCTAGGCATCAATGATCTAGTATCACCACCCTTTTTCCATTCATTCATTCATTCACTCAACCTACAATTCAAAAAGTATGGCCAGCATAAAATAGTTCTCTTGCTTTTGCACGGAACTGATCAAGGAAAAACGACTAGCTAGTAGTAAACACTTCACAATATTAAATGACAACTTGTAAAAAGAAAATAAAAACTTCAAATTATACAAAATATCGTAGCATGAATGTACGAGAATACGAAAATACTACAACATGTCCAAAAATAGATAAAAAGGTGATGGACGATCCCCCTTACCTTATTTCACATTGTCTCCTAAACCTTTAGTTTTGATATTATACTTAGACTCTGCTAAAGAAGAATAAAAAATTAGTTAACTACCTATATTTTTTGCCATTTTGGATATCTTTAACCTCATTTTCCGAACATTTTTGTTACAAGTATGACATAACCCGTGGAGCATTGGTCAGATTTGTCAACCAAAAGGCGAGTATCACTGATAAATAACGCGTTGACACATATCAAGCTTTGACAGAAATTGATAATACAAATTTTATGGGCTATTGCTAAACCTCATTCAATATTTATGAATTAAATATTATCGATAATCGCATAATAAAATCCTTCGAACATACCCCAGTAGAATTAGCATAACGTCAGAACTAGGGCCCGGTTGTTTGAACGCTGTATAACGTAATAATATTTTTATTTATATTTCTTTGTACACACATACCGATTTTATGCTATCCTTTTCTAATTGTATTATTTAAACAAGTATCATATGATAATAACATAGACGTATAAATTTATGGTTGCCTAAATTATTATTATTATTATTATTATCAATATGTAAACAATATCTAGCAATATGTACCGATAAAAATAAGTTTTTAAATCCCCTTTTTGTTAATATTAATTGCTAACTTCACACTGAAACGTGTCACGACAAACAATTAAACTGAAAGAAAAGATAAGTAAACATATTTATATCTGTCAAACATCAAAAAAGCTTCTCCCCCACCGACCATATACAGCCTTCAAACAAATCTATAGTTGTATCTATAGGGTATGATCGAAGACAAATTCCTTAAAACGTTTCATATGCTCATAATACAATTTAGAATATCATTTTCATTGCATATTTTATAGTTTCTGAAAACGTCATATTTTTCTCTCAGGTTTATAGTATTATGATTTTCGTATGATTTTATTCTATACCTTCCCTATCCCAGCACTGACCTCTATAATACCACTAAATATTGTTAAATTAGGACTATTTATATTAAAAATAAATACCTAAGTACTTCAAACAAAACTCTTCATCATAATACTATGCTTTGTGTTAAAAAATTGATGTATATATATCTCGCCTTTTAGGCAGTATCCAGCAAACAAAAGATGTTCTTTTAAAGGAAGTTTATATATAAATAACCCGGTTAGCAACAGGTTTCACATTTAATCGATAAAACAGAATAAGTTGCCTGACACTACTCTTTTCTCTTGAAATAAATTAGAAATAGAACAACATTTAAAATCAATAGATCGCACTTAAAGTTGCTCATAAATTAAATATTGAAAAATACAGTTCGCCCAGCGAGAGAATGCCCATCCATCATCAATATTATTCGTCTGAACTAAATCACAATTAATTACTAAATACAATATTCATAAGAACAGGACTATTGCATTGACGAACGGAATGATAAATGAAAATTCCATTATATTTTTTGATTCGCTATCAGAAAAAGGAAAAAATTGCAATATCGGTTTACGTAAGTAAAAATATGAGTGAAATAATTATAATGTTCAAAATAATTAACAAGCCAAACGGTTTCTCACTCCCTCCAGGGACAATTGCCTCATACTAGGTATACAAAGATACCAAAAGTATTAAGCTCTGTGGTTACCCATTCCATGTTATCGGGTCCTAGGTGGCGTGGTCTTCTGTAGTTTCTACAAACTTTCGGATGGTCCGTATGGTTGCAAGGAAAACTGTATTCTGATACAGATGCTTACTAAGGCCCAGTCCCATGACGACCTGCAGTAGGTTCTTTGGTATCACTCCAGTTGTTGATAGTATTATGGGATTCATGTCGACGCTGTTCATTGCCCACTATCTGCGGATTTGCATCTCCGGAACTCTGTATTTCGCGATCTTCTCATTGTATTTTGGTCTTAGGTTGTTGTTATTGGGTATAACAATTTCAATCAATGTAGTTCACTTAGAAATTTTATCTTTTAGTACAATATCTGGCCTATTATGAGTAACTGTTTAATCTGTTAGAAGCCTTCGGTCCCAATACAACTTGAACTGGTTGTTCTCAAGAACAGGCTCCGAATTGTATTTGTAGTAAGATATTTTTCCTACCTGCAATTATCTGCTAACCCTTGGTGTTGTATCTTAGAGGCTGAGTGCTGTTCTTCCTTATACTCGGTTGCGACAAACGCTTGACATTCTCCAGTTATGTGCTGGATTGTCTCCGATGTTCGATAGTCATATTTACATTGGTCTTGGATAGCTAACAAGAAGCCCTCCGTTTCCGAAAACATCTCTTCTGAAATCAATCAGTAGTTCGGCGCTGAGTTGTCGACATTGTCCCGGATGACCTCATTTGGATGCCCTCCATGAAGTGGTTTCTGTAGCCAGACTTGTAACTTCTCTTGATCAATAATTGGAAATAATTATAAATAGATATATTGAAAAGAAAAGAAACTATTACCATACAAAAAGTTGAAATTAGAACTATTCTCTTAACCGAAAAAAACATTAAATATATCACAATAATGTTTCCCTACAAACACCTAAAACAATAATTTTTTTTACAATGGTACAAACTATGAAAAGTTATTTATAATTTTTCTTATAGCTCTTTTGAAAATATTTTAAAAAATATATTTCTAAGCTTGAAAAACAACGGCAATAATAATTATTTTAGAATTAAAAAAAAAGTGCGAATAAAATAATAATCTTTAAAAATAATAAAAAATACCAAAATTGCATTTATTCATTTTTTATTTAAACACGTAACAGGCAAATGTCCAAATAGTAAAATGAATAATAATACATCTGCAGATCTAAAAGAACACATATCTTTTAGTCGCTTTAATTGTTTTTATTATCATGTCAACCAGTATTTCTACTTTGTCTCCATGTATTCTGTAATTTGTTGCTGAGTTTAGAATTATTGGCGATGTTCTGTCAGAACTTCCTCGCTTTTAATGAACGTTCACAATTCTGTTGCACGTATTTCTCCTACATAGCTTTCTAGCCGATATCTATATTTCCACTATTCATTTATTTGCTGCGTGATTTTTTTGCTTGAACGGAGTTCTTACATCTTTATGTATGTTATGATCAGCTTCACTTTCAGTTTGTAGCAATTTATAATATAGTTTTTGTCGTTTCTTTTTGTGTTCTTTCAGCTCATCATTCCACCAAAAATTTATCGTTTTTGGTTTCGTGGGTTGGTTTTCCAAGACTTCTGATGCTACACTGTGTATCGTTTGTTTAACGTCATCATAAGTTTCTTCGGAAGATAAGTAATATGTAACCTCATTCACTTTTTCGATTTAGCCGTTCTTGATAGAGGCGTCTGACATTATTGATAAACAAACCATCTAAGTTTTATTTTGGTTTAATAATCAGGCAGGGTAATTTTTGCTTTGACCAAGAAATGATCAGTTCCACATTCACGGCCTCGAAGGACTTTAATTCTGATCCGGGCCAGATGGACCGTGGTTTTTTAACGAGGTTGTTATTCCTCCCCTCCTTGTTGCTCATCTCTATCAAGGGTTGGGATTGGTACAGCGGAGTAAACACGAATTTCGAGAAGCAAATATCACGATTGGTTACTTGTGCAGGCCTTTTACTGGTTGATTCACAACTCAATTAAAAGTGTTTTAACAAATATTCTATGATGAAGCCCCGCCTTCATATACAACGAGCATTCATTTGTGAATACTGCAGTATTCCAATTTTACAAAATTCATTTTTTGTTGCAAACCACTTCATAAAATGTAAAATAATAAACGAATTGAAATAAAATTCGACACATAAGCAAAAAAAGTTTGTCACCATTGAACATTACTTGGCTTTGCCATGTCATTTGTTTCTATCCTATTCGCTTACTGTAAAGTCATGGTAGCAGGAGCAAAAGCAGTACTGGCCTGAGCTATGGAAAATTCAATTACTTCAGGGCGATATTTTGTTCTTTCGACTGTCAGTTTTTTTTAATAATTAAGACCCATATATTAAGCAAGCGGAGTTGTGTTGTAAATTGTAAAAATTCTAGCAAAAAAACAGTGTAAATTTTATAAATTTCCAGTAGCAAAATGGAAACTAAATCAAAGAATTTAATGGATAATGTTAAGAACGCTAGGATATCAGGATGAAAGTTCCGATGTAAAATCGTATTTTAAGTAGTAAAATACATAGTTCAATATTTTTATTTATTTTAAGAGCCATCCAGGGTAAGTATACATATTTTCACATTACTTAACCTAATTTTCACCGAGTTTTAATTATTTTTTTATTGATTATACTTACTTTTTTAGCTGAAATAATAAAAATATATAATAAATATATAATATATAATAATATATAATAATATATATAATTTCACTCATATAATTTTATTTAAATTAAAAAATATAATTTTTAATTTCGAATTATCCTTATATTATATTATTAATATACGTAAATATCGCCTTTAGTTAACACATTAGTTTGCGCTGCTGTCACGTACAGAACCAATGTCTGGTCCTACGTATGAACACTACTTGTCGAAACAGTAACGAGGCGCCACTGTTTTCAAGAACATTATTAAAATAATTTTACCTAAACAACTGTTTCGCACCATTGGCTTCCCCTAAACCGTCATTTTGCAACAAAATATTTGTCTTAATCCAGTTATTTTAGTATAATATGGTTGGTCTTTAATTAACTTCTTTTGAACTTTGACTTTTGCCTGTTACCAAACTCAGGGGAAGCATTAATTTCCTATATTTTATAACATTTAATTTATGTAGCAGTAAGTGGTAAAATATACACTTCGGAATTATTAATTAGATAAACTTTTACTTTTAATTACTGAGCGGTTTATAACCGGAACTTTATCATATAGCTGCCAGTTATTAATACCAAAATAAGCTTCCTTTATTAATATTTATAAAAATTATTAAGGAACAGAAAGTTTTTTAATTTAATTTCTCTTTTGTATTCTGACCAATTATTAATTTTTTAATAAATATCGGAAGATCAAAAATATGCAACAATAATTTCATATTACGAAGCAATCAATATTGGATTCCAGTAGTAGGGGTTAGTTTCATAATATATATAGGGTGGCTCAATAGTATGACAGTGTACCCTTTCACTCCTATTTTTCAAAAATTACAAAAAATGATTTAATAACAGTTGTATAATATGAAAATTACACCAATTTAAAAACATTTTGAATTATACACGGCATTTCATGACAGCGTGCGCCAAAAAAAAAATTTTTTTTCAATGGATTACCCTGTATTTTCTTGCATATTTCGATTCCTCAAAGAACTATCCATATGATAGCATATCTGGTTTTAAATTTTATTGCGAAGTTGCCAACCTTTTTAAAAAAATTCACCAAATTTTGAAAAAAAAAATATTCCTCTATAACCTACAATATCTTTCAATCAACAGCAATTATATTACACAAAATTGGCATTGAAAAAGACAAATGTACTATTCTTCTTCTTCAAGTGCCTTCTCCATTGCGGAGGTTGGCAATTATAATAGCCATTTTAATTTTTGAGGCAGTTGCTCTAAATAGTTGTTTTGAACTGCATCCAAACCGTTCAATTAGGTTTTTTAGCCATGATATTCGTTGTCGTTCTACGCTTCTTCTGCCACTTATTTTGCCTTGGATTATGAGCCGTAAGATGCTGTACTTTTCTCCCCGCATAATGTGTCCGACATATTGCAGTTTTCTCTGTTTTACCGTTATCTAAACTTCCTTTTCTTTCCCCATTCTTCTCAACACCTCGGCGTTCGTAACTCGATCCACCCACGAAATCCTCTGAATTCTTCTATAGGTCCACATTTCAAAAGAGTTAAGTCTTCTCTTTGCCTCTCGATTCAGTGTCCATGCTTCCATTTCATAATATAGAACACTGTATACGTAAAATTTCGTCGTATTTTCAGGACTAACGTTAGATCTTTGCTGCAGATAACCTTTTTCATTCTAATAAAGTTGACACGTGCTTTCTCGATTCTGGTTTTTATTTCGACGGCCTCCTACCATTAGGGTTTCATTATTATTGATGTTGTTCTTACTAATTATCATGGACTTGGTCTTTTTCGTGTTAAGAGAGAGTCCATATTCTCCACTAACTCTTAATATTTTATTCATTATTTTTTCTTGGTCTTTCAAACTATCAGCTATTATTACGGTGCCATCTGCATACCTAATATTGTTGATTAAAACTGCGTTTACTTTTATCCCTGTTGTTTCAGATTCAAGACTTTCCAATATGACCTCTTCAGAATAAGCGTTAAATAGTAAAGGTGACAATATACACCCTGGTCTGACTCCCCTTAGTATTTCCACATCTCCGGATATTTCCTGTCCAATTTTTACTGCCGCTCGCTGATTGTACTATTAAAGGTCTAATCGCTTTAGAAATTATTTCATACATGGTGTTTGCCAAAGTTTTGCCCATTTGATAAAATTTTCTCGACAAACGGATGTTGAACGAAGGACATCTCTTTGACATGCAATTATTTCAAGAATTATCCCCCAAATATTGTTAGAGAAGATTGGAGTTTTGTCTCTGGGCTCAAAGTCGAATAAATGAACAAAGAAATTTTGCTGATTTCATGCTATTTGGAGGAACGGAAGTGTTAAAATTCACAATTTCCCTTATTAAGCAGCAGAAATGCTACCTTTTTTTTTAAGATACAATGCCCAAACTAGGTTGTCCTTAAATGTTTGGGTAGGTATTGTGGGTATGTAATTGGACCATACTTTTTTGAGCAAAGAATAACAGAGGGAGTATACTTAGATATTTTACAATACAATTTACCTGACCTATTGGCTCAAGTACCAAATGAAACTCGAGAAGAAATGTGGCTTCTTCATGAAGATGCCTCAGTTCATCATACAGACCCGATCACAACTTATTTAAATGCCTCGTACCCTGATCGTTGGATTCGAAGGGGAGGACCTGTTTCGTGGCCTCCTAGATCTTCAGGTTTAACTAAAATGGATTTTAGCATATGAGGGTTTGTTAAAGAATAAGTTTATAAAATATCGTTTAAAACACACTAAGAAATGAAGGTCAGAATAAGAAATTATTTTCAAAATATTAATATTTAAATATGGCAGAAATTGTGTGGCGAATTTGAGAAACGTAGTGAACTGCGTATTCAAGAAGGTGGAGGACATTTTGAACAACTAATTAGGTAAACCAAAAGTGGATAATATACTTGTAGTTGGGTGTATAAAAATACGATTATATTAGAGAAACTTAGCTCTCAACCAACTGAAAAAACCTTATACTATAAGGACAAACGTGCTGTGTTCTAACACAGTTAGAGACAAAGCACAGATGGCGGTGCACTACCATAGGAAAGGCTTCCACCCTTTCCTGGTATTCTTGCAATCTGAGATTGTGCTTTGTCTCTAACTGTGTTAGAACAGAGCATGTTTGTCCTTATAGTATAAGGTTTTTTTCAGTTGATTGAGAGCTAAGTTTCTCTTATATAATTGTATTTTTATACACCCAACTGCAAGTATAATATCCACTTTTGGTTTATATATACAGATAAGACGTGTTATCTAAACATTAAATTATACTGATCCATTAATGTCAACGTCATCTCTCTGCAGTTTAAGGGGATTAATTAACTTGAATAAACACATTGTATATTACAAATGTCCATAAGACCATGCATTTAACCAAAGCCATGATTCTTTTTAATAATTCACATTATAAAACACCTTATAATGAATTAACAACATTAGAATAGAATCTAAATCAACTTTTTGCTGTCCATAAAATGACTGAGAATAAAGTCTGACATATACACATTTTTAGGTCTATTAAAAGAAAAATTGAGGCTCAATTAAATCAAACTATTTTGCTCTCTACGAGATTTTATATTCAGATTGCGTAGAATGCTGGGAGATGGCGCCGCTTGTATTAGATTTCATTTTTTGTCTAATATAAGTTGCTTAAAGGATTTACTTTTCCGATGCTGAAGTGCGCTAGCCTATTCTGTACTGACGAAAACTACCAAGTTCGAAACCAGTCTAGAGATGGCAGTGCACTACCATAGGAAAGGCGTCCACCCCTTCCTGGTATTCTTTCAATCTAAGATTGTGCTTTGTCTCTAACTGTGTTAGAACAGAGCACGTTTGTCCTTATAGTATAAGTTTTTTTTTCAGTTGGTTGAGAGCTAAGTTTTTCTCTTATATAATTATAGCTAATTAGGTGGTGATTTTTTTAAATAACTACTTTAAGTTTAATTAGTACTTTAAAGTTTTTAGATTGATACATTAACAGCCTGCATTTATACCAGCAAAAATCGGTTCTTCGTTAAATTTCATCGCCGTTCCATAGTAAGCACAGCTTACACCGTTCAACATTGCTCTTCATTTGTACCAATTTTAAGTTAAAAATAACACATTATTTGATAAAATACAAACCTAATTTTTTATATCAATTTACGAACAAAAAATGCTTCCGAAGATTTGAAAGAAATAATAATATTTATACAACTAAATATGTTCACATAATGGCATCGCTAATACTTCAATAAATAAAAACAATAAGCTGCTTGATTGCCGAATCCTGTAACAAGGACCACGTGCCGATCGATCTCGCAACAAGCGCGCTGTTGAACGATCTCGGTGTATTTCGCGGCGACAAATTGGGAATTTGATATGGCATATTCAGTTACAGTTGTACGATGCCATTTTTTGAGTAAGTTTTGTTAGAATTACAAGATGATATTGCGTAATCAGTGTTAAATAAATTAATTATTTTATTTAGAGTTAAAATATTTATTATTTCCTTCTATTTTCATGTAAGGGCTTATTTTATAATAAGCTTCCATGATTATAATCAATTTTAACGTAGATGCACTTCAACTAATATTTCTTAATAAGAGAAAACAAGGGAAAAAAAATCCTATAGCTCTATCTCGATGGATCAGTTTTTATATCCTCCTTTCCTTCATCTTAATCTATTAAATATCTTAAGTATCGTGGCTACAGCCATAGTTTTATGGACCCAAAATGACAACAACTTAAGCATGTGTTTGAATCTATAGTGATATACCTGTTTTTCAAGTTATTCCAGGATACTCATTCAAAAAAACAACAATGTTTGTTGACTACAGAGCCTGAACACAAATAGCTTTTAAAAATATTTAACAAAGCTTGTTTTTAGTAGATAAGGTGATCTAAGACATATGATACTTAAGCATCTAACAATACGATCATTTATTAAAGTATTATAAACTTTTCCTGCTGTTTTCGAGGATAAGATAGTAAACGCAATATGTTACACCATTATGAAAAACCGCACGAACTAGCTCTTGTTAGTCAACTAACTTTCCTAATTTATAATTTTGATACGAACTAATTAAATTTTTGAGTTAAATTTAATATTACGCAACACGGCTTTTTAAGACGTGTTATCTAAACATTAAATTATACTGATCCTTTAATGTCAACGTCATCTCTCTGCAGTGTAAGGGGATTAATTAACTTGAATAAACACATTGTATATTACAAATGTCCATAAGACCATGCATATAGCCAAAGCCATGATTCTTTTTAATAATTCACATTATAAAACACCTTATAATGACTTAACAACATTAGAATAGAATCTAAATGAATTTTTGCTGTCTATAAAATGACTGAGAATAAAGTCCGACATATACACATTTTTAAGTCTATTAAAAGAAAAATTGAGGCTCAATTAAATCAAACTATTTTGCTTTAGGTGGAACACAGATTTTATAATCATCATTAGGATTCTTAATGTATTTAATATTGTATTTGCATTTATGGGATATTAAAATCATTATCACTAGTTATCGATAATGTTAGTTAATTATTTCCTAATCCTTTTTTAACATGGCTATTTTCAATATTTTCCATTTCATCTCATTTGTTTAACAAAATAATTAAATATGCTTTATTAGAAAATGTTTTGTAATAATAAATGGTTTTTGGAAGACAATTGGGGCGACATATTTTCTTTCTTTCTAATAGCACCATGCCTGTAGAACTTCTCAAATATTACGCGAGATGCCGTTGTCTATGGATACATTTTAAGTAGGGACTATGATGTGAAACTTATATTCTCCAAATAATAAAGTCCTAATGCAGCAAAAACATTAGCCTCTGTGAAAAATGGGACCACAAATTAAAAAAAAAATACCAGAACAAAGTTAAGTCTATTGTACTCATTTTTGGGTGCTAAATCTGAATCCTTTGAACATGGAAAAAGAGGTAAATGATCAATTGCCTTTCCTGGATGTCATGGCGAATCGCTCAAATAGAAACTATTAAAACTTCAATATACAGAAAGCCAACACATACTGGACAATATCTTAATCATAATTCCAATCATTCTGTTGTAACAAAACAGGGAATTATACGCAACCTCTATAATCGGGCTATATCTATATGCAATAATGCCGAATCATTGGAAAAAAAAGTAGCAAATATTAAATCCCATTTACAACGGAATGGTTATCCTTTGAAACTAATTGACGATGTTATAAATAACTTTAGAACAACGAACACTGGACAGCAAGAAACACATTCCTTCTTCACAATTCCGTACATTTAGGAAACTTCGGAGAAAATAAGACGAGTTGCCAGTAGTTATAATATAAAAACAGCCTTTAAATCAGGAAATACACTTAGAGCTCATTTAACAAAAACAAAACCAAAAACTACCAATAAGAAAGAATGTGTTTACAAAGTTCCATGTGAGTGTGGTGAAATGTATATTGGGGAAACTAAACGACCACTAGAAGTTAGAATTAAGGAACATAAAACTCATACACAAAAAGGGGAAACGTCGAGATCAGGTATTGCAGAACACGCCTGGGATAAACAACACCACATAAAATGGTCTGAGGCTGCGGCAATATATATGGAACCCAACAAGAAAAAAAGAAAATTTATGGAAACAGCTTACATTAAAAACAATAATGGAATCTTCACCAAAACCGAGTGTTGAGATACCTAATCTTTGGCAACCACTACTTTGTGACATCAAATCATTGAGGTGTGTACAGTGAAGCGAAACTTTGCACTTCGATGGACACAGTCCCTATATAAGCTCGTAGTGTTAAGACAAAACATTCAGTTTATACTTGATAATGATTAGAGATACAACCTAATCGAAACATCGTAAAAATAAATAAAAATAAAGACAATGCAAGGCCGACAACCACATTTTAATCAAAAATTTTGATATCGCTGAAATCAACCAAATTCTCATCCTCCAAACCCATAAACCAACAAACCGTATAACCACAATCTCCAAACTCATAAAACCATAACCCACATATCCCAAACCCACAAGCCCTGAACCTACAAACCTCGAGCTCATAAAGTCAGAAATCCCAGATCGACAAAATATAAATCCACAAACCATATTTCCACAAATCTCAAACCCACAGATTCAAATCAACAAACCATAAATCTATAAATTCAATGATTTTGGGGTTTTTGGGATTGAGGTTTGGATGTTTGTAGGTTTGAAGTTTATGAGTTTATAGTTTGCGAGTTTTAGGTTCTTGGTTCTATGGTTTGTTCGTTTATAGGTTTGAGTATTCCTTCAAAAATTTTGTTGATTTTAGCGATTTTGGCATGTGAGAAAATCGATTTTTAACCCCTATTTTACGATTGACGTGCTAATATGTATAAGAAACGTGAGTTTATTTTGATTAATTTTTTTTTCAATTTGTGGTTCTGTGTAAGTCAATTTCGACAAAAAAAAGGGGGTTGCTGATAATAAGCATATTTTTAGACGACAGACATTTACTGAAAATTTAGTAACAGAGTTGCATCCCATCACTACAAAAGAATATACAGACTTTCCTAAAATTAGAAATGCCTTAATAATGACTGTATATTATAACATGTGTGTAAGAATTTATGTGTATATTTAAGCATGCACGAAGATGTTGTTTTTCTGTATATAAAATAAGCTTCAATATTTTTCAAAATTTTTAAATTTACTTTACCATCTTTGACCCTTTTATTAATACTTTTTGGACCTTTAACTTTAACCAAAAAAACTCGATGCATTTCCCTTGTGTTAAGCAGGATGTAGCCTTTGGGCAAACTAAAACACCAAAGTGCCGGACATCTGCAAACAGAAAAAAATATTCAAAACGCGTGGCTTATCCTAATGGTTTTTAAAGGGACGCTGCGTATCAAATGTCACCATCAACTTTCTGACTTTAAGAAACTTTAAGGAAATTACCCAAAAGAATGTGTTTATATATATATATATATATATATATATATATATATATATATATATATATATATATATATGTGTGTGTGTGTGTGTGTGTATGTGTGGTATAAATCAGCATTGAGGGAGTTTACATTGCGATTTATATCATTTATTTCATTTTGAGTTCAGTGAACATTCAACGAACATCAGATTATAAAACGATGAAAAAATGGTTTTCTCAATTTCAAGTTGAAATTTTTCATTTCGAGGATAATCCTACGTCCGGTAGTGAGAAAATTATAATCGATGATAAAAAGAATGGTTGCTGTTTTTTTCATGACTAAAAATATATGGTTACTATTGTCGTCCCAGAAAATAAAAATCAAATTATTATGTTTTTCTGGAAAAAAATCGTTAAAAGTAGATGGCATACTGCTAGAACATTGATGGTCATGAATAGGGTTAAAAAGAAATACTACAATATATATTTCTTTATTGACAAGAAGCACTAATGAAAGCTCAAATAGGTATTGATGCTATTTTTCTTCGAGAGGGGAATGCCTTCTTTAAACTAAGACACGGAAGAATTAATTCCATTCTAGTATAACAAATTAATTATTTTTGTTTTCCTTGTTATTTATGAGTTCCGAACGACTTGAGAGAATTGTGTTTAGAATAAATTTTTAAAAAATGCTGTAATTAAATTTCATTAGATAACACCATTTTCTATATTTTTTTCCAGACGTCTAGAGAAATATTTTAACATTATTACAGTTAGACATGGATTAATCATATTTAAATTGTATTAATTTGAACAGTTTTTATTTGTTCTTATCATTTGCTACAATAGTTTTTCCACAACAAAAAAAAACATAATGTATTTGTTTTAATCAATTTTAATTCATATTTGTTTTAACCAACAGGGAGTAAGAAAATAGTACAAAATAATAATAACAGAATTTCAACAACAGTAGCAAAACATTAATAACAGAAATTACAATAAATGTTGAAAATAACCACCCTTAGCCATTCGTTGAAATAATCCTCGAGTATTTCTTATCCTTTCGTAAAACACAATAATGCGATTTCTCAAAACTTCAATATGTTTAACATAACCAAAGATTTAAGGAAAACCTAGATGCAAAACTACAAAAGATTTAGATCCGAAGATCGTACAGGCCAGTATTGAGTGCCTCTTCGACCTATCCAAGGCTTTAGACTTAGACACTGCCTCTAAGGGACGACATACATTGATATTGAAATGTGCTGGAGCTCCATCATGCATAATTGCCTATGATACCAATCCATAAATTTAATGAACACTCATGTTGATAATTGGCTTCAAGAAATGCATGAGGATTTTCTTCAGCCCAAATGTGAATATTGTGAAAATTTCCAATGAATTCCCCTGAAAAAGTTATCTCATCAGTAAACAAAATACGAGATAAAAAAGGGGAAACTGGACGATCATTTGAAGTACCCACTGACAAAAAACTATACGCGACAAAAACTCTTGAAGTAAAAGCTCCTGCATTTGCTGGACATGATAGAGATATAGTTTGTGTTCTTTTGAAATTCGAAATACTATGAAATTACTTATATTTAATATATTGGCAATTTTTCTCGTACTTGTTTTAGGAGATTCTTCTATTAAATTGGGAACAGCTTCCTCTATCGCTAAGGTTTTTATCTCCGGAGGACGTCCACAATCAGAAGTTCGTTTTAGAAATGTACTATTTTCTCGTAAAAACGGACGAAGACGAGGAAATGTGTTATGATGAGGTAGCCTAAGTTATGGATATAATTCAGCATAAATTTTTTCGACTTACTTTGTATTAAGTGTACATAAAATCAATCACATGCATCCGCAGAAATTATAACACATTACAACAAAAAGAAAATATGACAAACTAGGCATGAACTTATTTGACAACAGCCTATTATATCTTTTCGTCACTTAATAAACCCCTACAGAACTTAATTTGAGATGTACGTGAATTTATGTTATTTTTTGTGGAAAAACTATTGACTTTTAGAGGAAAAATTGTGAAAAAAAAAGTTTCGCAATAAGATCGGAAAGCTAACTGAGTAATAAAATCGAGACAGTAACGCCCACAAAAGAAATGTGGGGAGTAAATTTTTATAGTCTCGGAAAAAAGTATCACTTTATATATTAATTCATATGATAATAATTTTTTGATGAGAACAGTAAAAATTGTAATGTGTTCTACATTTGACTAAATTATCTTTACACAGAAATGGCAGATTTAAAAAACTAAAAATAATAAAGTTTAACACTATGTATCTTAAAAACCAAGCATTATCGGACATATGTTTATATGAATTTTGATTAAAATTAGCTCAAGAATAACTCTTTAAAATTTTTCGCACTTATTTAGAAACACCCTGTATAAGTTTCAATAAAAATAAAACTGATATAGCGGATTATATATTTAAACAAAAATTCATCCCAAAGGTACTATGTAATATATTATTATTCAACAGCACTCCGACTACGAACACTGCATAACACATATAAGTTTTGTGTTTAAAATTAAATTTAAAGGGAGTGAAAATAAAACATATATCCTATAAGTAATATTTTCTAAGCAACAAAAAAAAATATTCTAAATATTTTACAAAGTGCTATATAGTAGAGAAATGTTTAAAAAGGAACTACAGTAGACTCGCGCTAGTGTAAACATAAAGAATTTAAGAATGATCATATTATTGTGTTCATAATACAGAAGGTGTATTTAAATTAAAAACCAAAGAAATTTTTTAAAAGTGTAGATTACTTATCTTTATTTACACATACTTTATTAAAATGACCTATTATTTTTGATTGAGCTTTTTTAATTTGCTCTGACCATTTAAAAACTATTTTTAGAGCCGCAAGAGCTTCAAAAATCAATACTTTTTGGGTTCCTCGATTTCATTTTCTGATTCGTTATGCTTTGTGTCTGTGAGAACCAAGGGCCCAATATTATTAATTTTTAATGCAATATTTTCAACCTCTAAGTCTCTGTTCTAGTCCTTATTATGTTTATCCTGCTACTGGCCTTAAAAATACGCCAAAAAACAATTTAAATCACTTAAATCTAAATTTTTCTTTCTTTTTCTTTTACTAACAATCATTTCCAACAAATTCTTGGTTTTCTGTAAAGTACGTTGTAATTTTTCGATAATTAACTCTTTTCGAAGTGTGGTGAGGGGAAGGTCATCTTCATCAACATCATTTTCATGAAAAATATTATTCCAGCATTTTTTAATGATTTATGGCTCCAATTGCTACCATGCTCTGTTTAAGTAAACACTAGCATTATTTAAAATTTGGCTTTCTAGGGTATCTGCCATAACCACCACATAACTTAACAAATGTTTTCTATAGTATAACTTAGGCAATCTTAAAGCATTTTGATCCATCGGTTGAATAAGCAGCGGCATAAACTTAACAAATATGGTACCCTCTTTCGTTTTTAATTTTGTCGGATGAGAAGCAGCATTATCTAATAAAAGCATTGCTTTTTCTGGAAGTTTTTGAATTTTAAAAATGCTTTTACCTAAAAAAACTCCAAATAAACTTAAATGTAAAAAACTTAAATTTAATGAATTTAAAACTTACCTCTAGAACAAAGTTTTTAAAAAACCAATCCTTTAAAATTTTTTGGATCATTTATGCATTTTGATCCTTTTTGTAAATGCATGGGTTGTGAAAATTTTTGAAACGAGGTGAAATTGCTTTTCCAATGATCAAAAAAGTAAGCATTTGTGATTCTGAAGCATCTGAACAGCCCAAAAAAAATAATTCTTTTCTTTAAGTTTATGTATGTATGTATGTGCGTAGAGTTGGGGGTCTGTATGTACACTGCGACCTGGTAGATCTATTGTTTCCCTCGACTATTGCCCAGTCGTAAGAGTTACCTTATCGGCTAGAGCAGATCCTCTAGTCCTATTTCCCTCAGGAATCTCGGAATGTTGTATGGCTTCAAGGTGGGTAGCTCCCCTTCTTCGATTTGTTGTGCTCCCAAGAACCGCAACTTAGGGTTTTCTAGAGTGCTGCACTCTGCAAGTATATGAACGGATGTTTCATCCTCCTCCTCACAGAATCTGCACTCTTCTCTTTCTACCAGTCCGAGTCTCTTGACACTTCACTTCAGGTGGCAGTCTCATCTGGTCGTAGTTCCCCAGAAGCATCTTCGCTTGTCTCAATCCTTGCAACTCCGTCCAATAATTGGATCTCCTGCTTTCTTCTTTTATCTTTAGTTCTTTCACCGAGAAGGTTGAACATGTGACCAATATTATTTTTTCGATGAGCTACCCCAAAAAAATCAAAGAATGAAAGCTCTCCGTTATTTAGAAGCGGAGATATTGCTAATTTTTCATGCGCGCACCGATTTGAAAACGCGCACTCACTTTGTACTCGGTAAGATTCGGTTACCCCCTCCAACTTACCTTATCTAGCGTCCAGCACGCACCCTCAGTTTAACGATCTACTGAAGGGTTGATTGTGTATAAATTAACCTCAATTGAATGATTTCATATACTTTAGGCTCTTATTAATGAACTGTAAAAAATTCAGCTCTTAATATAAATAAACAATCACTCTGTGATTTTTGGAAAAAAATGCTTACTCGGCTCCTATTGATCGTAGAGACTTTTTTTTCAAAATTTGTATTTTTTTACTAGCTTTCCAATGATATACTTCATTAACAAATCGGACAAAAAATTCGGTTTTTAATTAATTTATTTATAAGCGAAAGACTACCCATATCTTCATGACGATTTTGCATAAACAAAATATGAAAAATATCCACTTTTTTTACTACATGATAGCTTAAGTCTTTGTGAAGAGAATGAGCACTGACAGAACTCTGTAGCAGTTTCCTAGACGACGGTACAGCCAATCAAAAATATTCACTATCTTCGTTTTTCTAATAATCATTTGCAATTTTACAAAAACTATTGAACGGACAGCGCCCAACTCCCGCACACTTTTTAAGCACTTTAAAACTCACATTCTGGTAAAAGTGAAAAACAATTCAATAAATATTAAGATAGTTATTAACAATTGAAAAATAAGCCATTTTTAATGTTTAATTTGCAATAACTTTTTTGTTTACAGACCGACTTGGACAAACGGAAACTCGTTTTCAAGATATTTTCAAGATGCACAATTCGTCTGTGGAACATTTTTCTCTAAATCTCTTAAATTTTCCGTAAAATCTAAAAAACCGAGGAAAAATCATTTTTCAACCTATTTGTTAAAAAAAAACAATGTTCCTACTAAAATTTGTTGAGACACGAGATGAGACGTCATTTCTACTATGTTTCCCTACCCATTTCTGGAGTCAAATCGCAGGCAGTATTTGAGTTTTTTTTAACACTCCGTTTCCTGGGGTATTGTGGTTGTAACAAAAGTTTAACGATTTAGTGAAAAAAATTGAACCCAAAGTGAAAAGTGGTTTTCCTTATTTTCCTCAAAATTGAAAAAAATTATGGAAAACCGAGGTCAGAATTGTATCCAAAAAACGTCATTTTCCTAGCATGTCACTCTTACCAAAAAAAGTAATTAAAATCTTTTACATAATATAAGAAATCAGTAATTTACCATTTACTTTCTAGAATTTTAACAACAGTAATAAAAAAACTCCTCGCTGTCCAGAAGTTAGAACGTCGGTGGACATTCCCGTGAAGCTCAGGATCGCTTGCAGGAGCGTCTAGCGCCCGCCACGAGGCCCAGGCAAGGGTCGATGTTACCATGGAAACGTAGTACTCACGCTTCTATTTCCTTTTTAACGCTTCATTTTACAAATTTATGTCATACCTGCCACACTAATCGTAATTAGATTCCTTTAGGGAGTATGTTGAGGTGTCGTCATGAAATGTAAACGATGAAAATTTACTTCTTTTGTTGGTTTCGTGCGTTTCATTAAGATAATATTCCAAATAGTGAGCCGGAAAGAATATTATATAAACTAGAAAGTCACGATAAATAATATTCTATATGTTGCGAACCCCTGTTTTACACAAGGGGTTTAGCACTTTATGAATAATTATTCCATAATCTGTGTAGTATATTTTGTAATTTAATTTTAATGTTTCGAATAAAACTTCATACGACCCTAAAACAGGCGCGGATCTAAGGGAAAACGGTGGGGGCGATCGCCCCCTCCCCAAGAGCTTTGAGTTCAGGAAAATATATCTGATTTTGCCTCTTATACTATAGTTTATTCAAGAACTAGAGAGAGTAATAAATCATTTTTTACCCCTTTTTTTCTTCCCAAACTACTTGTGTTCTTTAGTCCGGTGTCTTTGGCGAAATCTGTTAGACACATATATTTTTCATAGGAATGAGTTAGAAATTTTATAATCAAAAAATCATTTTTATAGACCGGTAGGTCTATAAAAATGGACTATTTGGGTTAGATAACAATAGACATTTGGATGTGTGAAGTGTTAAAAAGAATTTTAATCCTTATCATAGGCGTCGGAAAGAGATTTATTTTATCACTAAATATTTATGGCATAGAATATTATTTCGGTAATAAACTTAAAATAAAACGTTTGCATAATATTACTTTATTTCGTATGATTTCTTAATAATTCACATACATTAGACAATAGCTTTATTCTCTCAAAAAATTCAAAGTTATAATTTAAATACTTACAAAATACCCATAATAAACTTGAAATAAAAAGTTTTTATAATATTATTTTATTTCTTATAATTTCTTAATAATTCACATACATTAGAAAATATAGATAATTTTGACATATTTAACACAAACTACAACTGTATTTTTATTATTTTAATTTTGACATAGAAACCGTTTTAGGCAAAGTCAGACTAAAACGTAAAAATTATTATTATTATTATTATTATAATAAAAAGTTATAATTTAAATACTTACAAAATTCCCATTGTCAAAAATACAAGAAGTTAAACATATATAAAAAAATAAATTCCATATATTATTAGGATTTTTTGGGGCTATCGGTCATTTTATTATCAATTAAAAACATTTTTAGGACATTTGACGTTTCCCTTTATTTATTTCTTAAACCATCTGAAGAATTACAATTAAACAATAAAAAGGGATTCAAATGTAATTAATTTTTATATGTTATAGAAAATTTAGATAATAAATCATATTTACGTAAAAAATACTTACGTAATTCATAATCAAACTCACTGAAGCTATCTCCGCTCAAATTAATTATAATTGGTTCCTCTAACTCACCGATCATGAGATCAAGTTTCCATATTTTCTTTTATTCTTTTTATGGATTTTTCTCAATTTTCTGTAGTAACTTCATTTAAAAAAATCTTTCAAAAGTTCAGTTAAATTACTAATTTTGTAAGTTGTGTTATTTCTAGCAACTCTACCTTTTACTTGAGAGAGATATTTCCTTCTCCAACGGACATTTTCCGGACGATCTATAAGAACAAATTTCCTATTTGGTTTTTCCCAGTTCAAATTAAGCTCTCTGAGCAATTTCCAGAGCTCTGTTCTTTTAATTTCAAGTAAATCTCGATCTTCATTTATTTTAGTTAGAATTTTGTCGACGGTTGGAATCTGCTCCTCATAATAAAATGTATGTACAGCTCCTCTTATTGCAGTTTGCATCTCTTATTCCTACGAGGTTTTTCGTCTGCCTGTGATCAAATGTCGCTTGGGAGTACTAATAATTCCAGTCGTTTTTGTCTCCATCGGTATTCCGTACATAGTAGATTTTTCAACTCCATTCTCATGTTGAAACGCATCTAAACAGAGCTTTTAACATTATTACCTTGATATTGATATCTTAAGGCATCATAAACATTCATCGTAATAAGTTTTTCGTTGAGGTTGGTTTAACGATTTTGGAATAAATATAGATGTGGAAGCTAGATATTTTGGGTATCTCACTAATCTCAAATAATATATAAAAACAAGCACAAACAAGATAAATCACTAAGGACACACTGTAAGGTGTACTTTGCTCACTGACAGAAATGAAATTGAACTATCAGAAATTTTATTGTTGCAGTAAATTTATAAAAGCTTATAATATTTAAATATAATTAAATATAATTAATTTACGGCAGTCCTCAGTTACCTGCGGTACTGGAGTAAGTACGTTGGAGATTCGGTAACAGTTTTATTACTCTCTCTAGTTCTTGAATAGAGTATAGGAATGTGTATGGTTGCAATCGCCCCTCTCCTTCTCAAGAGCTTTGAGTTCAGAAAAATAGAACCGATTCTGCCTTTTATATTAGGAATGTGTATGCTCCTGGCACTTCCCCCTAATGATAGCTTCCCCCCCCCCAAAAAAAAAGCTTTGAGTTCAGGAAAATAGACCCGCTCCCGCTGCTCGCATCCTCCCCACCTGTTGGCAACTTGTTTTTTCTTGTGATTGCCCCTCCTCTCCAAGAGCTTCAAATTCAGAAATATAGACCCGACTTTGCCTTTTACACTAGAAATGGGAATGTTGCTGGTATCTCCCCCCTCCCCGTCGACAACTTGCTTTCGCTTGCCATACTGCACTTTTTTGATATCACCGCCCCCCCCCCCCTCCCCAAAGAGAAAAGCTCGATCCGCCCCTGCCCTAAAATGCCCAGTCGTATTTTTCACAATTTTTTTTTCATATGCGATAAACGAGAAGAGTACACGTGTGACACATCAAACATATAGACCGATGATCCTATTTAAAATCATGCAATGAAAATGGCCAAAAAAATAAAATGCTTTTTCCGATAAATATAATATTCTAGAACTCAAGAAAGGGTAAACGTATTTTGCCGTTTTCCGAAACAATTATTTTCAATGGAATTTCGAGATTTTAAATTTAAGCTTGGAGTTTTGCAGTGAAGAAAAATGAGAGTAAACTTCTTTTACTTATACAGGGTATCCGGCAAAATGTAGGAAATCTCCCGGATATGAAAAAACACATAATAGGGATAATACAAGTTCATATAAAATTTTTCCGTATAGGCCTCCTCTTGGGAGATATGGGGTCCTCAAGACCTACAATGGAATCAAATTTTTTAAACATAATTATTACACCACCATATATATTTCATTTTTTTAAATATGATGTATACCATGTAAGACCCATCATACATACCTTTAACTATTAACTAAAAGTTAAATAATCTTCATTCATGTCGCTTAACCAAACCGTTTTCGAAGAAATGTCATTTTCTTTAAATTATGTATTTGGCATATTTCGATAAAAGAGACATGTTCCTATCAAATTTTCAACCTTCAACCTTATAATAACAAAATTCGATCCAAAATTAGAGTTTACCACTTTAGTTAAAAGTGTATAATTCTATAAATTGCAGTTCGACCTAGGTTCGCAAAAAATGTGCGATATTTTATCGGCACCAAAAACAAAGATACATCCTGCATTTTAGAACTTGTCAATTTTGACACGTTGATTCTTTACTTGAATATTATACTATGTATACTGTATACAGATATACATCCGATGTATGGTCTTGCAACTTGCAATGCTTTTGAAGCCAGGAGGTTATATCGCCACAGATATACTAATCCTATTCTTCCAGGTAAAAACACATTTCAACTAGTTGACCAACGTCTAAGGGAGAATGGTAGGCGATTCCATTTAATAAGGCAATATTATTAAATTTCTTCATAATTTTAGGAAATTTTGGGAAAAGAAGTGCTGATGCTGGCCAGGGAAGAACACTACGTGACCCGAAAGAAAATATTTTAAATACTGTAGATGACATTCCTTCAAAAAGGACTCAAAAATTATCAGTGCAGTTTAATAAGTCGAAAACAATAGTACATGAAGTTCAACGATGAATAAAAGACGAGAATTTGTCAGATTTTCACTATAACCAAAAACTTGACGCGTTTCGCTAACACACACTGGTTTTTGTTAAAGGGTATTAAGCAATGATAAGGTGTTGATATCTGTTTGGTCGTTTAAGAGATTTCCTGTGTTCTTTAATCGATTTATTTCTATGATTTCTAAGAAATTCAGTTTATAACCTTTCTTTTCTACATGGAGAATTTCAAAATTACCCTCTAATTGGTGATTTTGTTCTATTAAGTGATTTGCATATGAAGAACTGTTTTTATTGTGTAAAAAATTGGTTTTGTGCCTATTTGGCCTATGTATATTTTTTCGCAACTTCCGCATTTAAGTTTATTGACCCTAGACTTGCTATTGTTATTTGTTTTTGTTCTGTAATTTTTTTAAGCGTTTTCCGATTAAATTATTTGTTTTAAACTCTATCCCGATATCTTTTTTATTCTAAAATTTTAAAATTTTTATTGATGATTTTCCAAAATATATTAAAGTGATAAAGTTGCGTTTTTTATTTTCTTTTGCTATAGGATAAACTCCTTTATGACCTTCTTTTTTATTATTTTTTTTGTTAAAATTGAGTCTACCATTGATGGTAGGTAATTATTATTAATTGTTACTTGTTTAATCCAATTTAATTCCTTCTTAAAGTTCTCTTCACATAAGGGAATGCTAATAAGACGGTGAATAAAACTATGGTAAGCCGCTAATTTATGTTGTTCTGGGTGAGATGAAGTTCTATATATCGTTGTATCCGTATGTGTGGGTTTGTGAAAAATTCCAAAAGAGTACTTAGTACATGAAGTTCTTCAAGAACAGCTGTTATATTAATATGATTTGAAAAAAGTGCATGAACTGATTCCTGAAGATTTTTCCCGTAGAACGCAGTTTGTATATATATATATATATATATATATATATATATATATATATATATATATATATATATTGTAAACTTCATTACAGTGATTCTCTTCACGAATAAAGCAGAATGTACCAAAAATGGTATCACAAATTTACACAACTCACATGTATGGGCTGATGAAATTCCTCATATAACTATTGTTTCTCATCATCAACAGTAGTTCCAATCAATTAATGTCTGGGTGGGAATCATTGGCAATTTTTCGATTGAGCGGTTCATATTGCTGACACGACTGAGTGGAGAACTTTATTTGGAGTTCCTCCAGAATGCTTTCACGATTTAATAGAGCACTTACCACTTGAATCCCGTAGAAACATGTACTACATACACGATGATGCATCACCTCATTTCAGCGTTGCTGTACTGGAGCACCTGAATAAATAACGTCTATCCAAACCACTGTATAGGTAGAGGAGGACCTATTGCCTGGCCTTCTCGATCTCCTGACTTAACGCCGTTGGATTTTTATTTGTGGAGATGTCTCAAAACCTTGGTGTATTCCACTCCGGTTGACAGTAGGGCGGAACTTGTACGGAGAATCACGTTTCATTATGATTAAATAAGGAACAATGCTGAGTTAATGTAGCGGGTACAGCAGTCCTCAATTCGTCGTGCTTGCTAGTGTATCAGACTTCACGGAACCCATGTTGAATCCTCTTATGAAGTTGTTAACTTAGCAATTAATTCATCTTTTTATTGAAATTATGGTGATAGGGGAAAATTCTTCTTTTCCATATTCAACCCGACAAAAGTTAGGGAACTAAGAGAGTAAATAAAATTACGTTTTTTCGAAAACAGTTAGGATTAGCGATATGAATAAAGAGTACTTAATTTTTAGTCAATATCAGTCAACAAAATTCTTATCATACAAGAGGTAAAAAAATGGGGTCATGAGTATCACTAGACTTTCCCTGCAGCTGTGAATAATTCACAACACTTTCTTGGACATTAGTTTGAAGGGTCTTATCTGGCATACATCATATTAAAAAAATTGAAATATACCAGATGGTTCATTATTTATGTGTAAAAAACTTAATGCCATTTCAGCTTTTTGGGAGCCCGTATCTCCGAAAAGGAGTCCTATACGAAAAAATTTTATATTAACTTGTAGTATTCTTTTCACGCGTTTTTTTCATATTCGTGAGATTTCCCACACTTTCCTGAATACCCTGTATATTTTTTGACGAAACAGGTATATTGAGGAGACAAGTATAAAGATTTTACATTCGAGAATACATCGAAATTATGGTAAAAACCTGCTAAAGTCCATAAGGGAACATGTTTCAAAAGTGGTATTGTGCTTACATGATGTTATAAGATATTTCAGATATACTAAGGCTTGATCAACAGCTTCACTCATAATTACTTTATAACAGTTTATTGATATTGAATGTTGATTGTGTGTGTTAGCATTAAATACCACTTGTGTCACCATAGTTATGTATATGAATAGATAAATAATTATACAGAGGCTAAACTTGGACACAAAATTTTTTATGGATTAAATTTCTAATATGAGTCAGAGGTCGACGCTTACATTATAATTTAATTTATTTACAAAATAATGACAATATATTCCGAAATACGCAGGCATCCTCTAGAGAGTCTACCGGCTACTGTTTATATTTCATCAGTCTTAATTTATGTACTTAACTCAGTCTGTGTGACATAACATACGTTGTGTCAAGGTCTTTGACGTCCACGGGGAATCTAATGTAAGCGAATATTAATTATTATTATCTTTCACGTAATAGCAACTGTCTATGATGTTTAACGTTCCCAATATAGATTGTTATCACCTACAGCATATAGTGCTTGATTTGATGGGAGAAATCAGAACTAGTGGATTAAGAGGTCTTTAGAAAATATTTTTGAAAGGCCCTTAAAAAAATATAGTTAAAATATAAGAATTCAGCTGTAACAAAGCAGTTTACAGTGTTTGTTTGAAGGTCATAGACAACGATATTTCCGGAAAACTAATAGATATCTGTTGGACTTCCATTGTCTGTAATTTTTTGTTGAATATCATAACTTTTCTACAACTATTTATATTAAAAGCACGCACGTGTAAAATAAATGTACTGATCGTATCAGAAACCGAAAATATCCGGACCATGCTATTCGCCATTTTGGGCAAAGTTCACTTATAACAACAGTGAATACGCTGTCGCCGTAGGAACATTATACGATCTAAATATAATCGGTTTTCTCTAACTGACAAGGGTTGAAGAAATTCGCATAGTTTTCCGAATTTGTATCATAAGTAGTTGAACGAAACGGATAGGTGAAAGAGATAAAATGAAAGTATTATGTTTTAAACTTACCTGACTGATCCAATCCGGGTCAATTGATTATAATCTCTGGATGTCTCTATTAGTCGGTCATTAAAAAAAAAGCAATATGTTGACGAACCGTTTCTTCAAAATGCTTTATTTGTTGAAAAAAAAACAGTTGTAATGTTATTTAGGTGGGACCAGGTCATTTTGAGTATTTTTTAATTTTTAATTAAAATATTCTTAGAAAGTTGAGTCAAGTAAACTTGAGATTATAGATATACAAATTTATTACACTAAATTCTGTTCATATCTCAATAGTATGAGCGTACTGTTCAAAAATGTTTTCCTACGGCTAGTTCTGATTATGGATTTAATATAAACACTTATGTCCATATGTCCGTAAAAGTCGAGTATCTTACTTTTAAACCGTTAAGTCTAACATAATTCCTTTCATCAACACAACTTATAAAATATTTGAAATTTTTATTTAAATAAGTAACATTAAATTCCAATTCAAATAATGTTGAATATTACATTTTACTTTCTTACCCTGTGTTAAACACTATACAACACTACAAAAAAAATAAATATTATTATAATTATAATTTATTAGGACATATAAATTTGAACCCTACAAGCCAACGAACGAGGTCCTTCTCTTCTTCAAACGCCTACAAATCCTTACAAAATAATAATAAAAGTATATTAAAGGTTAAATGTGAGATCTGCCAGTATCATTAAGGGAAATCTTCTGGCTGGAATATTAGTTTTTCAGCCAAGAGATCTGCTTTCTTTCAACACCTCTACGACCTTCGATCTCATCCTTCATAATCAGTTGAAGAATTATTTACCTATCCCCTCTTAGAATATGACCAAGATATGCTAGTTTTCAGCGTTTTACAGTTGTCAGCAATTCAGTAGTTGGATCAGGGAACAACAAAAATTTCAAAATGCAAAACAGTGTCGTTCTTTTCTCCTTTACCTACGGAAACATAGACATTTTTACTGAATGTAAAAACTATTCTTTCCTGAAAAAAAAACCTGCATGAAAGCTTCATGCAAATTCTTCATCGTCGGTGGTTTCTTTCTCAACATCAACTTATACAACATAGCCTAAAGTTGAACAAATATTTAGTTCTCATTATTACTGAAATGCTAATACTGATATCTGAAATTCGTAACACCCCGCATAGAAAGCATGATTAGTATTCAATAGGCTGTTATTTAGTAAATTCCACCATCAGTTTACCACATAATTAAAACATCGCTTAATACTTCAAAGCAATCCACTAGCGTAATAATGACACAGCTATGGCTTGGTTTAGCTTTGGAAAAGTAATATAATTTCAGTTTATGTAGGTTTCCCTTAATTTAGATCGACAGCTTAAATATATCGTGTTTCTATAAGTGATTTTCCATTTTAATTAGATTTTTTGGAGTCTGCACAGTACTAAATAAGAAATGGATATCTCTTTTAGACAAGTTTAAATGATAAGGCAATGAAATTTAAACCGATTTAGTCTTTTTTTATAATGATTCTTTTCCCTCACATCGTACTTTCATCCAGTTTTCCTTTGCAAGTTTGATTTTTACTCTTATCTTGCGCTGAGTTTCTTTGTGTTTATATTTGTTCTGCTGGATTTTGTACTGTCTGCGTTGCTCTATTAGATCAAGTATATCTTCCGTTATCCATTCGTTTTTGTAGTTCCTTTTTATTGTATTTAAGAATCTAAAATTTATAATATCTTTTTATTACCAAAATTAGACATTTTACCTTAAACATTTAACAATTTTTAAAAACATCCTACATAACCCTCCTACATGTGTTAGGCAAATTTACCGAGACTAAGGCTTTTATTAAAACCATGTGACCTTGCTAACACTATATAAACCAAGCAAGAACTTTGTCATTATTATACTTGCAAATTATTCTGATATACTGGACGAGGAATTTTATTAAAGCGGAGAATTGTCGGTAGAATTTGTTAAATTACTAAAGTACACTAGAAAACAAAACAATATGATAAGAGGACGTAGTTGTATTTTTATGCAAATTTTGTGTGTTCTGTAAGAAAAAAAACGTGTTCGTAGTGAAC
Organism: Diaprepes abbreviatus; assembly: GCA_034092305.1. Lineage (NCBI taxonomy): Eukaryota > Metazoa > Arthropoda > Insecta > Coleoptera > Curculionidae > Diaprepes > Diaprepes abbreviatus. The sequence goes on along the minus strand of JASJET010000020.1, from coordinate 1,875,328 downwards.
GGAAAAAAGATCTCATCATTTTTTTCTTTAGGCACTCAGGAGGTTTATAATCATCATAGCAATTCTGATTTTTGATATTGCAACTCAGAACCAGTCACTGAAGCTATATTTATAACACTTTCTCAAATTACTCAACTAGGAAATGTATCTTCTTCTGATATTACTCTTACCTAATATCTTACCATGTATTAAAATCTATAGGAACAAATAATATGTCCCAGTTATTGCAATTTTCTTATTTTAAACTTATTTATCCCTGTGCTTATCTATTATCCGTTTAAACAATTTTTACCTTATCCACCAAACTATTTTTTAAATCCTTCTATATGATTACATTTCAAATGCTTCCAGTTGATCAATTATTTATTTAGAGTCCAAGATTCCATTCCATGAAACAACACGAAAAACACATATCAACGCAACATTCTCGCTCTAAATTGAAAACTGTGTGATTGCTGGGTAGTACTCTGCTCCTTTTATTAACCTTTCTTCCTCTATATAGTCGATAATTTCGTTAACGATAATCCCTGGCTATTTATATTTCTTGATTTTTCTATTGATTCCTTTCTTATTTTTAAAATTTTCTTTCTGTGCGTTTGCATTTTCCATAAAATTTGTCTTCTTAGTATTCAATCTTAGTTCATTTTTTCTCTATCATTTCTGCAATTAGTATAATGATGTCCGGGTATTTAACATTGTTAACAGGTCTCCAATTAATCTTTTTTTTTTAATTGTGTTTTTCTGTAGTGCTTTCTGAATTATTTCTTTCGAATATAAGTTAAACAATAATGGTGAAAGCACTAATTTTGTCTTATTTCTTGTAATTCCTTCATTCCATGCAATAAGTCGGAAAACACATAACTACGTGCTGGTCCTGTGTCTGCCATTTTATAGTTTGGCGTTTGCGCAGGTTATACCTTGGTTCTACCTGGTTGGTTTCCTCGCTTCCCTGTATCTGGGCCTCCTCTCGGCTCGCTGTCCCATTTCTTTGATGCGTTGTTTTAGGTTGGATTTTAATTTCAGTTTTCCAGGCATTTGGGATGTTTTATGCAGCATTTCTTTTGTTAAAGTTTTTAGTATTTTCTATTTCGAGAGCTGCGATCTTTTTGGTTTCCTGGAAATTTATAGTATGTCCTGTCTCCTAATGATGTTGGAATAAAGGTGATGTGGGTTTCTTATTCTTTATGCTATTTTTATATTCTTGGACTCTGATGGAAATTCTTCTGTTTGTTTGGCCGATGTATTCCTTTTCACAGTCTCTACATGGGATGCTGTACACTACCTAGTTTTCCAATCGTATTTTGTCTTTTGGATTGCTCAATAATTTGTGTATTGTTGTTTGTGGCTTGTGAATTGTCCAGATGTCATACTTCCTCAGAATTCTTCCAATTACGTCTGTTACACCGTTTATGTATGGCAGTGTGGTTTTTGGTTCAGATGCGTCATCTTGTTTTTTCTCTGCTATTACATTTGTATTCCGTTTTATGGTCTTTTTGATATTGTGTGCTTTGTAGTTGTTTTGTTTTAGAGCTACTGTGATGTTGTTAAGTTCTTTTTGGCGATTCGTGGGTTCGGTTAGTCGCAAGGATCTGGGGATCAGTGTGTAGTCGTTATTTTCTTTAACGACCATTCCTAATATTTATATTTTATAATTAAAAATACAATTTTTGCTTTCTATTTTTCCAGGTTTTTATTAAGAGATTGCTTTATATCTATTTCGTATTTTTATTGCTTCCTAAAAAGCACTGGAACTATACTAAAGTTCAAAGATAACATCTGTCTATTTTATTGCATATTTATTATTAAGTTTACTGGAATTCCCGATTGTTTGTAAGTACTTGTCAATAATTAGTGTATTTTGAAAATTTTGTTGGCCACTAGTGTTTATAACTGAACAATCTTTTAGAGATTTTTTAATTTCTAATTGTTCGAGTAGTGTTTTGTTTCGTTTCGTAATGGGGGAGTTAGGTATTACTTAAATCGATAAAATGATTATTGTCAATGCAAAAGGTTGACATTTCTGTGGCTTTTACATTATTTAATATGGATTTTTATGTTCTCTCAATCTACTGTTACTCATTCTCCCACTTTGGCTCATGTATACAACCGAGCAACCCTTATTTTGTATATCCCATACCTGCCTAATTGGTTAATTTTATCTTTATTGTTAACTAATATCCTACCCATATCTTCTTTATTAACATTTATTGTTTTACACCCTAAATTGTTTAATTTACTGCAGACTGTGACTCTTAAATTGGAAGTAAAATTTATTGATTTAAAATTTTTATCTTTCAATGAATTTGCGCTATACAATTCCTTAGTACTTTTTCCTTTGTTTCTTTTTTAGAAAATTGAGTTGTCTTTGTGCCTAAAGTTAGGACAATATTTAATTTAGGTTTATATTACCGGGATCGGCTATTTAATATCTTCGTTTAAATCAGGCTGATGTAAATGTGGCTCAAATTTGCTGTGTTTGTCCTGTCACTAACTCTTTTTTTCTCTTTTTTAATTTTTTTAATTTTCTTTTATCTGTAATTTTTGATATTTTATATTTTCGTTCTTAAATATTGTTTTGTAGTAATTGTAGGTACGTTTTTCGTCTTGGGTGAAACTTGGATTTTGGTTCAAAATTATTTAGTTCATCCGATTCCGTGTCAATTTCGTATTTTTTTAGAAGCTTAGGAACAGGTATGCTGAAGCATCATGAGGTACAGGTTTCATGATTAAGGGGATATTATGATATTCAATTTTATGTTTGGTTGTACTTAAAAGCCCCAAGATTTTTATTAAGCAAAAGTAGCCATCGTCAATATGATTCTGAGGGTCCCGCCAAATCACTAGCACTCCAAACTTCATAGACTTGTGAGTATCCAGTGGTTATTCTGTTAGGGTTCTTGAGCAAGTGTGGCAGCAAATTTTGGGAGCCCAAATTTTGTCTTGATCTCCAACTTTCCACCCAAAATATAATTCGTAGGCTTTTCATTCAAGTGGGCTCAAAGTCTTATATATATATATATATATATATATATATATATATATATATATATATATATATATATATATATATATATATATATGACTTTGAGCCCACTTGAAAGAAAAGCCTACGAATTATATTTTGGGTGCAAAGTTGGAGATCAAGACAAAACTTGGGCTCCCAAAATTTGCTGCCATACTTGCTCAAGAACAAAAACTGTTCGATTTATTCACACAGGATCACGACGACATGATTTACACACGGCGAAAGTAATAGCACTACTACAGTTCCATCACTATTCGCTAGTTTTTTGCACTTCGCTCGTATATCGAATACTGATCCTCCGACGACCGATCGGTTGCTTATCTACCTGTTTCGTACATCTGGTATTTTATAGAAACATCAGGTATCCAAAGTACCAGAGGTGACGACTTAATTTCTGTACACAAGAGAATTTATAAGATCTGATTCTTAAAACCATCATCCATAGGATGGCCATATTGTATTATCGTATGTAAAGAGATGTGTTCTTTCTGATTCTGGGATTTACAATTAAAAAAAATATATCGATGATGTCTTAGCTCATTTTTAAGCTACCCTGTATCATGCAAAAAATTCGACGGGCTCGAGCGTTTCTCCAAACAAGTACCCATTGACTTTATATTGAATTTATCCGCTACTCTACAAAAGCACTGTATATATAGCTTAATATTTTGATATATAACTATCTAAACCACTAATATCTTACTTGTATCCGAGCTTGTATAATCATCAAGTAGTTGTTCCCCTAGCTAGTGTGCTTTGACCTAGAAGAGGTAGCGTGGACCCTAATAGCATCAATTTAAAGCGAAATGTACGCTTGCAAGTATTAATAATCATCTAGGAATTGGTTTTCCAAAGGGGTATGTTATATATGCAAAGTTTTGCAATATAGATAGAGATATTTGCAAAGTTTCGGAGGTATTATACGGGGTGTCCGGAAAAATGTGGGAAATCTCCCGGATATGAAAAAACACGTGAAAGAAGTACTACAAGTTCATGTAAACTTTTTTCCTATAGGCCTCATCTTCGGAGATTTGAGCCCCCAAAGAGCTGCAATGGAGTCAAGTTTTTAAATATAATTATTGACTATCAGCTTTATTTCAATTTTTTTTAATGTCATCTATACCAGGTAAGACCCTTCCAATTACTATCCAAGAAAGTATTGTGAATTAATCACAGTTGCAGGATTAGCTGTAACACTCATAACCTCACTTTTTACGTCCTGTGTGATAAGAACTTTGGACAATGTTTTTTACATACTTTTAACTATTGACTAAAAATTAAGAACTCTTCATTCATGTCGCTAATCCTAACCGTTGTCCCTTTTATTGACACTGTTATTTCCCTTACTTCTCTAAGGTTGAATAAAAAGAGGAATTTTCCGCTGTCACCATAGTTTCAATAAAAAATTAAACTAACTGCTTAGGTAAAAACTTCGGAAGAAGGTTTAACATGGGCTTCGTGAAGTCTGATACGCTGTACCCACCACATTAACTCAGAATTGTTCCTTATTTGATCACAAAGAAACGTGATTCTCTATAGAAGTTCTTTCCTGCTATCGACCGAAGCGGAATACACCAAGGTTTTGAGGTGTTCCTACAGGTAAAAATCCAACGACGTTAAGTCGGGAAATGGAGGCGGCCAGGCAATAGATCCTCCTCTACCCATCCAACGGTTTGGAGACATTATTTAGTTGCTCCCGCACACCAACGCTGAAATAAGTGGGTGCCCCATCGTGCATGTAGTACACGTTTTGGCGGGTTTCAAGTGGTAAGTGTTCTACTAAATCGTGAAAAGCGTTCTAGAGAAACTCCAAATAAAGTTCTTCATTCAGTCGTGCCGGAAATATGACTGGTCCAATTGTCAATGATTCCTGTCCAGATATTAGTTGATTAGAACTGAAGATGATGCGAAACAATAGTTGCATGAGGATTTTCATCAACCCATACATGTGAGTTCCGTAAATTTATGATACTATTTTTGGTCAACCTTGCTTCATCCGTGAAGAGAATTATGCTAATGAAGTTTACATTATTTCGTTGCTGATCTAATAGCTAGTTTGAAAATTGAATTCTACGGGGAAATTCTTCAGGAATCAGTTCATGCACTTTTTTTTAAAATCATACGGATAGAATAGCTGTTCTTGAAGAACTTCATATACTGTTGTTTTCGAAGTATTAATAGTTTTCGAGTGTTCGTTGGAGGAGTGGCATCTACAGCATTTAAAATATGTCCCTCTAATTGCGGCGTACGTACTGTTCTTCCCCGACCAGTACATCAGTACTTTTTTTTCCGACTTTACTCAAATTATGAAAAAATTACTTTATTAAATGGAATCGCTTACCATTCTCTCTTAGATATTGGTCAACTAGTTTTCTGATCTGGAAGAGTACGATTAGGATATATGTGGTGATATACCTCATGACTTTCAAAGCATTGCAAGATACAAGACCACAGATCAGATTCAAAAAAAATTCAAATATACCTGGTGGTTCAATAATTATGTCTAAAAAACTCGACTTCATTTCAGCTCTTTGGGAGCCCATATCTCTGAAGAGGTTAGTTTATATGAACTTGTAATATTTCTTTCAAGTGTTTTTTTTTTCATATCCGGGAGATTTTCCACATTTTCCCGGACAGCCTGTATAGTTATTATTGCATTATATCTAATAATAAGCTAATATGAAAAGAGTGGGTAATATATTATATTCGATGATATTATTGTCACCGAAGATAAAGTTTGCAGTACAAACTAGATAAATATATTATTTAACTCGTGCTACTAATTAATTTCTTAATCAGATAGATCGGGTTAGTCAGTAAATTTTGGTGCCTTTTTAGATACTAGGATCATCTATACGTATTTTGTTGCATATCATACAATATTTATCGATTAGCTTGATAGCTGCCGTATTATTTCATTGAAAGTGTAAGTTTACATCTGAAGAAAACCCTGTATATTAAAGATTTTTAAGTGGTTGGAATTTGAAAAACTGTAAGATAGGCAAAAATAATTTAATGAATATATTTTTACTAAGTAGGGCGCTGGCTTTTACTTGATGGAAATTCATATTCAACGATGAATAAAAGACAAATATTTGTCATATTTCCACTATATTTAACTAAAAAAACTTGACGCGTTTCGCTAACACTGTAGCTTCATCAGAAGTTCTATTTTAAATGACAAAATATTTGGTGCAATACCCTAATTCACATTTTATTACCTATTATTTAAATTATTGGGAAATTCACACTGGTTTTTGTTAAAAAATATTTAGTAGGGGTGAGGTGTTGATATCTTTTTGGTCATTTAATAGATTACCTGTGTTCTTTGTTGTAGAAAAGGACATATCGGTACATTTTACCGGTATGTTCCGATCGAAAATGAGTACTAATATTAGTTTCAAACATATAGAAAGTAGACACAGGGGTGTCAAGGGTGTCTGGATAAGGCGTCGACGGACCCACTGATGAGTCCTACCGCCGAGGACGAAACATCCTATTTTAGTGGGCTTTATTAGAGCTTATTTCGCGGTATTTCGGCCCTCGAAATACGACATGGCGACCGTGACAGGACGGTGCACAGCATAGGGTTGCTGACACCATGGCAGCTAACGCAGCGCCCGGATCTGGGAACTACTCGGGATGTCCGTTCTTACATTTACTTTCAGTCACCCGCTTTCTATATCGAGACTGTGGAGTCTCAATAAGTGAGAGCGACTGCCTTAGGGGGGGCATGTTGTAGAAAGGGACATATCGGTACATCTTACCGGTATGTTCCGATCGTATGAGTACTAATATTAGTTTCAAACATATAGAAAGTAGACACAGGGGTGTCAAGGGTGTCTGGGTAAGGCGTCGACGGACCCACTGATGAGTCCTACCGTCGACGCCGAGGACGAAATATCCTATTTTAGTGGGCTTTATTAGAGTGTATTTCGTGGTATTTCGGCCATCGAAATACGACATCTTTAATCGATTTATTTCTATGGCTTCTAAGAAATTCAGTTTATAACCTTTCCTTTCTACATGGAGAATTTCAAAATTATCCTCTAATTGATGATTTTGTTCTATTAAATGATTTGCGTATGAAGAATTGTTTTTATTGTGTAAAAAATTATTTTTGTGTTCCTGAATTCTTTTTTTTAAACGATCTGCCTGTTTAGCCTATATATACTTTTGGGCAACTTCCGCATTTAAGTTTATAGATCCCAGACTTGTTATTTTTATTTGTTTTTGTTTTATGATTTTTCAAGAGTTTTCCTATTGAATTATTTGTTTGAAGGCTACCGAAATATCTTTTTTATTCAGAAACTTTTAAATTTTAATTGATGATTTTCCAAAATATGTTAAAGCGGTAAAGTTGCGTTTTTTGTTTACTTGTGCTATATGATTAACTTCTTGTGTGGCTTTCTTTTTTAATTTTTTTGTTAAAATTGAGTTGACCTTTGATAGTAAGTAACCATTGTTAACTGAAACTTGTTTAACCCAATTTAATTCTTTATTAAAATTCTCTTCGGATAAGGGAATGCTAATAAGACGATGAATAAAACTATGGTAAGCCGCTAATTTAGGTTGTTCTTGCTGAGATGAAGTTCTACGTATGGTTGTATCCGTATGTGTGAGTTTGTGAAAAAATCCAAAAGAGTGTTTATCTAAAACTTTAATAATGACTAGATCTAGAAAATTTATTGACTTGTTTTCTTCTTTTTCCATAGTAAATTAAATATTTTGGTGGATTGAGTTAATAAAATCTAAAAATATATTAAATTGTCGATCTGTGCCTGTGAAACACACTAATATGTCATCCACATATCTGTACCAGTACAAAAAATGTTGGCTTATGTGGTTATTAAATATTATTTTTTCTATATTGTCCATAAAAATCTCTGCTAACACCCTGTAAGCCCACTGTTAGCAGGATTAGAGACTAATTTTGAATTTCTCCATGTAGAAAGCAAAGGTTATAAACTGAATTTCTTAGAAGCCATAGAAATAAATCGATTTAAGAACACAGGTAATCTATTAAATGACCAAATAAATGTCACCTCACACCTCACCCCTGCTAAATATCTTTTAACAAAAACCGGTCTGGATTTCCCAATAATTTAAATAATAGGTAATAAAATGTAAATTAGGGTATTGCACTTATTTATTATTGTAAATCTAGGTATAAGTTTTTCAAATAACCAAATATTTTGTCATTTAAAACAGAACTTTTGATGAAGCTACAGTGTTAGCGAAACGCGTCAAGTTTTTTAGTTAAATATAGTGGAAATTTGACAAATATTCGTCTTTTATTCATCGTTGAATATATTTTTAGACAAATTTACTATCAAAGAAAATTTGGCTTCAAAATCGTACAAGCTGCTTTAAATTTTTAAAAATCATCAATCATCCGCAATTCTTTAGTTCTTTTAAACAATGACTATTTGAACTAGAATATAAGTTTTATTCGATTTCGTCTTTAACATTTCGTTTCCTAAAAACCATCATCAGATATATTTTTCAATATTATGCCATATTATATTCCCTTTAAAAAGAAAATGACTTTATCCTTTACACTAATATTGATTTTAACAATCTTTTTATCACCGAATAAAAAAGGCAGCTTTAAGAAAACTTTAAAATGATCTTTAAAAAATGTAAAAATTTTCGAAGCAATTATTTCTTAATTCGCTTAATTACGTCTAACGCATTTTATTTTTGTTCAAAATAACATCTTCGCCAGACGACTTTTAAAATTACCCCATTTGTCCTGGAAACTTTTTAAAAGAATATATTTAAAGACTTCTCCTTAAGGAAAAACTTAGTGAGAAGACAGAAGAAAAGCGATTCGTAATAAATTCCGAGCCTACAGCTTTTTTTACTTTCTTAGCTTGAGTTGTAACTTTCGATTTTTAGGTCTCGCCCTATGGTATTTTTTTTAGCTTTTTAACATTCAAAACACTTCATGATTTTTTTGTAACTACGATAAAATCCAAAAAAGTATTTCATATGTGTTACGAAGTTTTCACCCATTGGAAAAATTTTTTTATCGGTTTTTAAAATAATGTTTTTGGTAAAGAAGCTTTTGTCTACACAGGGTCTTATGAGTATAAGTCAAATCTTGGCAGTGTATAGAGGGTGTTAAAATAACCCTGGTATATCATATTATTTTTGTCCTTAAGGCATCCTCCCATAATGTAGACATGAGACTAAAAAGAAGTACCTAGTGATTTACCTTTTTGGGTATTGTTTTTGAGCAGACTGGAATATTGTAACGGACTTTATAGCACTGTACATTTCATAATATTAGTTTTGTGTTTGTGGTTTGTAGTACCTGGAACTTTTTAGGAATTCTATTTCCTTATTTTTAATATGGAAGGTTTATGACAGAAGGTCTAAAAATCACCGGGTTACTCCTTTTTCTTATTTTTATTAAGTATAAAAGTCTACCTAGAAAGATCCGTAATCTTCTGGTTTCTCGAACAAGGGTATATAAAAGGTCCAGATCAGCTTTGGTGGACAGTTTAGTTTGAGAGTTCGTCGATTCAACTTGAATTTGTTTGACAAGTATCAGAATTGAAGTTGACAATATAAAGCTCTTAAAATAATAGATTGTGTGCAATAATATAGTGTGTGTTTAAAAGACAGACAGTCCGGAACAAATTGGTGTCGGAAGTGGATAAAATCTAGATGAGGTAAAAAAAGTGATTTGAAATTCTATGCCAGTAGAAACTAGAAAATAGAACGCGAAAATGGAGGAGCAACTTCAAATTAGTTTAAATCAGATACTTATGATGATACAGGACATGGAAACAAGCCAAAAAGATATGAAGAAATGCCAAGTAGAGATGAAATAAGAATTGAAAGAAGACTGACGAAAAATCAAGATGATATGAAATAAGAATTAATGATACTGAAAACAAACCAAGAAAACATGAACCAGGAAATGAAAGGAGATATGACGAAAAATCAGGAGGATATGAAAAAATAATTTATTACACTGACAACAAGCCAAGAAAACATGAAACAAGAATTGAAAGAGGACATTTAAAATTACAAATAAAAAGCGAGAGAATGAAGATCCGCTATGACCTTAAAGACAATACTGGTGGATTCATGGATGGTGAAAAAGTTTGGTTGTACAATCCGTAAAGAACCAAAGGGCGTTCACCAAAATTTCACAAGTCGTGGGAAGAACGTAATGACTCGACTAAACGATCTGGTGTACCGAATTCAGAAAAACCCTCATGCGAAGATGAAAGTAATATATCTGGACATATTGACCCATTATAGCATTGTACATTTCAAAATATTAGTTTGTGTTTATAGTGTTGTAGAATTTTAGGTTTATTTCCTAAGAGTTTTTAACTTATTTAATTAATTTTATCTTTGTTAATTTCTTCATGAGACGTCCATGAAAAAAGGTCTGGAACTTTTTTGAAATTCTATTTCTTTATTATCAGCATGGCACGCCTATGACAGAAGTTCTAGGAATTGCCGGATTATTCCTTTTTTTATTTTTATTACACCCTGTAGTATGAAAATACATCTAGGAAGATACGTAATCTTCTGATATCCGGAAAAAGAGTATATAAAAGGTCCAGATAGGCTTTTTGTGAACAGTTTATTTTGAGAGATCGTCAATGTAACTTGAATTTGTTTGACAAATGTCAGAATTGAAGTTAACAAAAGAAGTTTTTGAAACAATAGAGTGTGTTCAATAATATAGTGTGTGTGTTTAAAAGACTGGCCTTCTGGAACAATATTTTATTGAAATTTTGGCCCGACATGGCGACAAACTGACGCAATCAGTTTCTTGAAAAGTAGACTTTGGAAAATTTTTAAAATTCGGCAGTTTACTTAATTCGATTAGGGCAATTCGCCAAAAAAAGATACAAGTTAGTGGCACTTTCCGTTATACCAGAAGAAGTTGACGCCTTCTTGCTTATTTTAAATAGAACACCCTATATTTTATTTCTATAGATTTTGCGCAAAATTACAAACACATTTCAAGTATAATGTCCTATAACTAAGTCTAACTATCAATTTCTCCTATATGTAACACTTTATTATTTAATTAGAGTTGGTTTCCTTCCAGAAGGAGATCTATTTTAATGTACTGTATTGATATTTTGACAATAAATAGATACAGGGTGGTCTAAAATTAATATTAATTATTAACTTAAAAAAATCGTTAAAAGTCAATTTTTTAATGTGAACCCCTACTTTTATAATCCTTATTTATCACTAAACATAAGTATGCCTTTGAATAAGGATTTCTATTCATAGTTTTTGAAATATTGACACTTTAACATTTTTATATCGTAAAAAGGCTATGCGGCTCTTAAGTTTTGTTATGAGTTCGCCATGACGGCGAGATGTGATGAAACAAACCAATCTCCATGAGGAACTAACTCGGAGATGCGAAAAATATTTGGAAGTTTAGCACAGAAATTTTCAACATTTAATTAAATAATTTGTTCCCTGTGTAAGCAAGCCTTTTAGCTTGAAAATCATGATTTTTGGGTTTAGACCGTGTCAAATTGGAATTATTATCCGACGTTTCGCCTACGATTGCACGAGGCATGTTCAGGGATATTTACTCCATGAGATTACAACACTGAATGACTATTTCACTAGAGACACTGAATTAAATGATGCCCTTTCCTTTCTTGATGTACAAGTACAAAGAAAAGAGAATGACAAATTAGGACATTCTGTGTACAGAAAATCAACAAATACGACTCAATATCTCAGTGCATCGTCACATCATCATCCTTCTCAAAAACAATCCGTTATAAACTCTTTGGTACATAGAGCACTTAAAATATGTGACGAACAATTACTGAAATCTGAAATAGGAAAACTGACTAATACTCTTAGAGGCAACGGATATTGCGCTGAAGATATTAGACGTTCTATTAATAAATACAAAGTAGTGAACATAACCCGATTCGCTCGATCCCCCCACTCCTCGACCTTGACCTTGACCTTGCTTCACCCCTCTTTGGCCCCGCCCACATGTCCTTGTCATTGACCTTGAAAGTGCACGTGTGCTTTGGCCTTGGCCTTGTGTTCAAGGTTGTGTGTGACCTTGACCTTGACCTTGGTCGAGACGGCCTTGACTTTGTTGAAGGTCATCTTGGGTGTGTGACCTTGAAGATATGTTACGTGGTTGGGGGTGACCTTGAATGGTTTTATATAAGGTATGGGGCAATTTCATTCATCAGTTGGCTCTGACTTGTATAGGTAGTACATGTGTTAATATTTGACAAATCATGGCATATGTTTGTGAAAATTGCGGTTCTAAGTTTACTAATATTTATAATATGAGACGTCATCAAAGAGAATCGTGTGCGGCGAGATTTAATGAAGTACCTGGAGGAAAACGGCTCCGAATTGAAGAGTATACATCGACGATTCCGCTAATTAATTGCGCTACATGTAATGTAGATGTTCCAATAAATCATATGTCGGTGCATAAACGAACACAACAACATAAAAATAATTCATGTTTGCCGGTATGTCATGGTGTGCAACTCGTTCAATGTGCCTTCAAAAGGAGAATTGCAACCTATCGGGTTAGCAGTGATATGGAGCATTCCGATTACGTAATGTTCTTTGCAGACATTAAATCCAAGGTGGTGGAACTTGTTAATAATTTATTGCGTGTGCATCATGCTTTAAAAGTTAACATGACAGCTGTTGGCGAGTACATGCTTCCATCACAAGAAATATTCAGTGAAAAATCCTTCAACACTGCTAATCAAATAATTAGTGTAGAAAGTGATTTGGATGCCGTTTACCATTCTTTCACCGAATTAATAAAAACGCAGGCGACAGAGTTCCAGGAGAAAGATTCAGGTATGGAAAAATCAAAACCCGATATATTAAACTGATTTTTATATATTATTTTTCTTGTTATAGGATGGGCTCTTGTGCGAATTTTATACTTGGAAGTTGGTATCAACAAGTATATGCCTATGGGTGGCTCATCATACATCAAGTTGCCGTGTTCTATTGAAAAGAAAGGAGCTGTCGTCAATGTGATTAACCAGGACGAATTTTGCTTTGCGTGGGCTGTAACATCAGCATTGTTTCCTCCAACAGCAGAGCCTTCACAGAAGACATCCTACCCCCATTTTTCTAGAGTGCTAAATGTAACAGGTATGGATTTTCCAGTAAAATTACGTGACATTAAAAAATTTGAGGAAATGAACAACATATCAATTAACGTATACGGTCTGGAATCTAAATATGAAAATAATGAAGTAATACATGAAGTTATTGGTCCACTGAGGTATGCGTTAAAAAAGTTGGATAGGCATGTAAATTTATTGTTAATTACAAAAGACTGTAGTAGTAAAGATGGCGGTGAACATTTTTGCGATACGACTTGTTCAAAGAGTCATTATTGTTGGATTCGGGATTTATCACGTTTAGTTTCAAGTCAAATTAGTTGTCAACAACATAAAATATATTTCTGTGATGGTTGCCTCATTTATTTTAGTACACCGTCAGCTTTAACTTTACATCAAAGCTACGATTGTAACCACATTTTCACGCAAACACCCTCAGTGGATTTAAAAATCGATAAATTTGGAAAGAGTGTGCCGGAAAATATTTTAAAATTCGAGGGTATAGAAAAGCAAATGCGCGTTCCATTCGTGGTTTATGCAGATTTCGAATCTGTTTTAAAACCCATTGAAACGGTACAACCAAACCCACAAAATTCTTACACTGTAAAAAGTTTTAAACATGAACCATATTCTTTTGCTTATTTAATTAAATGCTCTTTTGACGACTCACTTTCGAAATTTGAGCTATTTCGGGGGAATAATGCAGCTCAAGTCTTTGTGGATCGTATCGAGTGTGATTTAAGGGCTCTATACAACACATATTTAAAAGACATTAAGCCTATGAAACCGTTAACGCCTGAAGAAAAAAGGGAGTTTAATGATGCTAAAATATGTGGTATATGTGAAGGCCCTTTTGAAGAGGGTGAGATTAAAGTACGAGACCACTGTCACATAACTGGTGCAAAAAGATTTGGTGCTGCACATTCCGTTTGTAATTTAAATTATAAATTACCCTCTTTTATCCCTATCATATTTCATAACTTAAGCGGCTACGACAGCCATTTATTTATAAAAGAGTTATGTAAATATGGGGATAAAATTGGTGTTTTGGCTCAAAGTAAGGAAAAGTACATATCATTTACCAAAAGCATTTATGTGCACGATTATTTTGATAGTAAATGTGGAAAAGTCAAGAGGAAATATTTAAAGTTGCGATTTATTGATAGTTTTAAATTTCTGTCAACGTCTTTGGAAAATTTAGGCAGCGGTTTAAACGACGACGATTTTATTGAAACGCGGAAACATTTTTCAAATATCAACCAATTTAATTTGATGCGTCAAAAGGGTGTTTTTCCCTATAGCTTTATTGACTCTATAGAAAAAATGGAAAATACATGTCTTCCAAGTAAAGATGAATTTTATGATAATTTACGGGAAGAACATATTAGCGATGAAAGCTATAGAAGAGCAAAAGAAGTATGGCGCTTGTTTGGGTGTAAAACTTTGGGGGACTATTCGGACGTGTATTTAAAATCAGATGTGTTGCTATTGTGTGATGTTTTTGAGCAATTTCGGAATAATTGTTTAAAATTCGATAAACTTGATCCAGCACATTACTATACCCTTCCAAGTTTATCATTTGATTGTATGCTACGTATGACTAAGGTAGAGTTAGAGCTCTTAACTGATATAGACATGATACATTTTTTTAAGAAAGGTATACGCGGCGGCATAAGCCAGTGTACAGAAAGGAAGCACATCGCTAATAATATTTTTTTACCAGACTATGACCCAACAAAACCTTCTTCATTTATAACATACCTTGATGCTACAAATCTATATGGTCATAGTATGTCACAAGCATTACCATATGGTGGTTTTCGATGGTTAAGCGAGCGCGAAATTCTGGATTTAAATATTATGGCTGTTGGTGATGATAGTTTACATGGCTACGTTTTGGAAGTGGATGTGCATTATCCGACTGAGTTGCATGATGCACATTCTGATCTTCCATTTCTAGTAGAAAATATCATACCGCCAACAGAAAACGCTAAATTACCGAAATTAATTCCTAATTTACAAGATAAAAAAAAATACATTGTACACTATAGAACTTTAAAACAAGCCATCGCCAACGGCTTAGTGGTAATGCAAACCCATCGAGTATTACAGTTTGAGCAATCAAAATGGCTAAAATCGTATATTGATTTTAATACCAATTTACGTAACAAGGCCACCACAAAATTTGCGAAGGACACTTTTAAATTAAAAAATAACGCGATATTTGGTAAAACTATGGAAAATGTGGAAAATCGAAAGGATATAAAATTAGTAACACATTGGGAGAACAGTGTAGGCAGAAATGGAGCTAGAGCACTAATATCCCGCCCCAATTTCAATAGTAGCTCGATATTTACCGAGAACTTTGTTGCTATACATATGAATAAAGTTAAAATATTGTACAATAAACCAATTTATATCGGTTTTTCCATATTAGATATATCAAAGACTGTAATATACGATTTTTATTATAATTTTATTAAATCCAAGTTTGGCGATGATGCTTCGTTACTTTACACCGATACTGACTCGCTTATATTAAAAGTGTATACGGAAAACTTTTATCAAACTATATCAGAAAACCCCGAAAAATTCGATACATCAAATTACCCCGAAATTAATAATTTCAACATAATTAAAAGTAATTCTGTAGTTGGTAGAATGAAAGATGAGTTTCCTGGTGATCCGATAATAAGTTTTTATGGTACCGGCGCGAAGGCTTATTATGTAAAGTCCATTAATAATGAATTAAAAAAAGCCAAAGGTATCAAAAAATGTGTTATCGAGAAAGACCTTCATCAGGAAGACTACCAAAGAATTGTTGAACGGGGTGGTTTGATATTAAGAAAGATGAAGACATTTAGAAGTGAATTACATAACATTTATACCAACATAATAAATAAAGTAGCATTGTCACATAGCGATGATAAACGTTATGTAATTCCCAGTTCAACCAAAACTCTACCTTGGGGGCATGCAGACATAGATTTTTACAAAACAGACCCGGAAGAAAACTTAGCAAATTTAGTCACCGTGTTGGAATCATTTCTAAGTCAGGACAGCACGTAATCTGGAAAATCCATATTTCATTATTTGTATTGTTTTTATTATTTCTATTAAACATACAACATTAATATGTAACGATAGTATTGTAATTTTTTTTTTTTTTTTTTTTAAATAAAAAACATGTATTCATTACTTGATTGCTTTTTTATTGAACCTTTATTTTAAAATTATAAATATAATGAAGTGTCGACAAATAACAAACTGTAAAAGTTATTGTTGAAAAATTTGTCTAATAGTAAATTAAACGCACAGGTCTACGAGTAAATGTTTAATGTGAAACAGGTTTGCTGACAAGATCCTCCATAGTCTTTTCAATTTTCAACATTCTAGAGTTAAGTTCATCACGCAGTTCGTCTTGCCTAAGTTCATATATTGCAATAACAGTATCATCAATGTATCCTCTAAGTTCTTGACCGGTTTCAATTAATTTCTTGCGTACGTAACCTTCAAGTTGGTTTCTGAATATATCTTTAATAACAATTGTTGAGTCATGTAAAGCTTTCTGCGTATCTTGCACACACTGAGCAAGGTTATTATCAACATAATTTCGTGTGGTCGCATCGTCTCCTTCAAGAGGTTCTGCTAAATAGCACAATCTTTTGCTTCCCATGTCGTAATCTCCATTAGGTGTAAGTTTAAAACCTATTCCTGAAGGACCTCGCATAAAGTTAAAATCCTTAAATTTTCTTTTGCGACCGAACTTATCAATAGTGTTTACTTCTGACATTGTTATGTGAGACTGATTTGAAACCATTAGATTTCACCCTAATATATGGTTCTATTTCATTAATAAACGGACTCTGCAGAAAAATATGGATTGCAAAACGTATTTTAGGTGATGTTTAATAAATACACATACAGATTCATTTTACTATTGTTTTATTGAAAAAAAAATTAAAATATAACAAAAGATTGAGTTTACTTTTTATTATTAAAAAAATAAAAAAAATAACAAACAAAAAAATTAAAAATTAAGAAATAAAATACATGTTAATTTCTTCTGTACAGGTAAGCTTCTTCTATGACCCAATTTCTTCTCTGGATGGCACGTTCATTAATGTCCTTGAACTGGTAGTAAACTAGTCCACAAAAGCCGCATTGTACAAATTTAACCCTGAAAAGGTCAATGTAGTTGAAGTCGTACGTAAGATCATTTCGCCAGCAGATACCTAGTCTTTTACAATGATGACAAGTTAAATAAAAAGCTTTTGGTATATGACTGTATGTTTTGGCTGCTTCACTGGGTTGTTCATCAGTTGGCAACATGATGTTTGAATATGTTGTACTTTTCAATCGCGGTACTCTAATTATGTATTACTTACTCGAAAACGACCCTGACATTGACGGGTACTTTGACCTTGGCCTTGGCCTCGCATCTAACAAGTTTAGTACTATATTTATATGCTTCTTTAAAATAACCTTGACAGGGGCAAAAAAAAAAATCCATGAAAATTACAACCTTGAAAACGACCCTGGTATTGCCGGTTACGTCGGCCTTGGCCTTGGCCTTGCATCTGACAAGTTTAAATATTATACTTAATGCATCGAACAAAAGGAATAAAGGTGGTGTAGTGGGGGAAATGGGCATAAAAGCAGACTTGCTGGCTCGAGCTCTTCACAGTTCGTCAGAACAGCAAACAGTACAGTGCTAAGAAAAAGTTAATTGTGTGAGTTTGAATATCGAAAATGTCTAGTGTACGGTCTCTTTTAGATGCTCTTGACGTGAGCTGCGGTTCACAGCAAGGCATGCTGGATAACATGAGTGGTTTAGAAGTGTTAAGTCCGGGGGTGTTCGAGAACTGGAATGGCGTGGAGCATGAAGATGCCGAAGACCGAGCCCTCAACGATGGTCGCGACGAGGAGTTAGTTCAGTCGGCAGCGCAATTCCTGGAATGCTGGACGGAGGAGAAGGAGCCAAAGATAAATGTGATTAGTGATGTGGTTGTGCGAAAAGCATCGCGGCTTAGGGAATCTTCTCCGAAAGCTTCAAAACTGAAAAAGCTCTTGACTATGCGGAAGTCGGAAATCGCCGATAAAAAAACATTTTATTCGGCGATTAAAGGTGTGGGACAAGGGAAGAAGAAAAAGTTTAACTTTAAGCGTCCCTCCACCCCTGTTCCATTACCCGACTTCCTAAAAACAGCACCGCAAGAGCCATTGTCAGTAGAAGTGGAAGTCATAGAAGGCCCCGATGGACCAACACCACCAACGCCACCAACACCGGCCAGCGTCGAGAATGAAATAGTGTCGGAGGTGAAGTCTTCCCCAGCGCCAGCGCCCCTGTCGCCGATATTGGGGTGCCGGAAACCCATGAAGAAGCGGTTTAAGCGTTGTTTTGAAGGCGATGAAGTTTCCGCTGCTTCGTCGTCGTCGTCGTCGTCGTCATCGTCTTCACCAAATAAAACCGCGTCTTCTTCCGAGCCATCACAACCGGAGTGGGTCGAAGACTTCACCAACTCTCAGAAGACCAAATTGACAGACATTTACGCCATGAAAAAACGCTTAGTGAATGAAGTGAACGAGTGTGCCAGTGACATTATAGAACTTGAAAGACAATTAGAGATAAAAAAGGTGAAATCTGCGCGGTTAAAAAGACAATTAGAGGACTTTAATAAATTATGTAGTAGGTGTTAGGTAGTTGTAGATATTAGCTTTTAATTTATAGTATTAAGTTTGTAAATATATATATATATATATATATATATATATATATATATATATATATATATATATATATATATATATATATATATATATATATTGTAGTTAATAAAAAAGTGTTTGATCAAATTTTTTATATTTTATAATGAGAATAAAAATGACTTGAAAATTTATTTTTGTGTGTTATTTCATATAGGCCCTGTCCCACATAATATTAGGTAATAAAAAAAAAAGAGTGAATAATCCACTAAAACTACGCAATAGCAATAGTTGTAAATATTTTCTGATAATATTTACAAGTATGCTAAAACATGGTTCGGTTTATGAAGTTAAGGTTCTGTCGCCAGAACTTCTAATACTTTGTATCTCAATATTGTATGTTTTTATGAAAAAAAAACATAAAATATTGGTTACAAAGTATTATAACCAACTAAAACTACGATCAAATTATTTTGTGGTCCTGAAAAGGACCGTTTGGTTGTAAAACATGCGACTCTTTTATTGAGTTGTGGAGTCGCACGGCCCGTCATCATCAGCGGGGGTGGTGGTGTTGTCCTCTGTATATGCGATGATGAACCGCCAAAGTTCATCCCATCTAGGATCGTTCGGCTCCCACTCCAAACAATTCTCTGTGGTAGAATCTACCACAGGGCATTGGATGGGTTGTTGTTGTTGTTGTTGTTGAGTCGCTGACATGTTGAACTAAAATGATTGTAATAAGTATTGGTGGTCGTATATATAGAGACAAATTAATGGTGGGGGGTGAAAACAAATGTCGTATTACGTATTGAGACCAAAAGTTGTTTGTGGTCTCAAATACGAACGAACGATTTAGCTGGGTTCCACCAGCACTTAAAGTTTTAATACTTTGTATCTAATATTGTATATTCTATACATACAATATTAGTAACAAAGTACTAATATGTACTAAAACTACGATCAAAGTATTTTGTGGTCCTGAAAAGGACCGTTGTTGTGTGCCCTTAAAAAGGGCCAGGGAGAGTGTGGGGCTTATGGTGCCCCATCCTCGCTGGTCGACCACCAGCTTGACGAATCGCAGGGGCCTTGTGGGTCGTCGGGTGTTGGTGATGCTGGAATTTCCAGCACCGCATCTTCCGTCGAGTCCGGCTCTGGCTGCGGCGACGGAGTTTCGAGTCTTTGTAAGACCCAATCACCCGCGTCGTCTAATTCCACTAGACCCGGATCATGGTCATATACTAGCGGAATCGGCTCATCCAAGTCGTCCCAACGTAGGACGTCAATTTCAAAATCCACCTCGTCGTCGTCGTCGAAGACTTGCAGGTCTCCAACGTTGTCGGCTACGGTGTCATCACTAAAGATGGATGAGCCTCGGCTGGCGGGTCTTTCTTCCTCCATGTTTATCGTATGAGGGTTGATGAATATATGACTGTGTAACTGACCCAGTCTCATATATATAGAACTACCCCCACCCCACCAACGGATTCTAAATGTTATGTATTGGTGAGAGCTTATAGAATTATTGATTTTTTCAAAAACTTTAAATAAGGAATTAGATTTGTTTAGACAATAAGACTTATTCTTAATATTTTGTGAAGAATACATTACAAAAAAAAAAAATAATAGAAACCTTGTTTGAACTGTTAACATTTTCATAGGTTCTCAAGCATATAACTTGGCACTTAAGCTACGAGACAAATCGTCGTTAAACGAATATCTCGCCCCATAAGTGACGATTACTAAACTACGATCAAAATATAATGTGGTCCTGAAAAGGACCGTTTTTGTGGCCCTAAAAGGGCCTGGGGGGGGGGGGGGTGGGGTGCCTACCGTGGAGTAATACCCAACGATATTAACACCGACCTAGGTGCAGCCCTTGGTCTTCTCATTGGCGGCACCGTCGTCGTCGCTGGTGGTGTCGGCGTTGCAGGCGGTGCCGAAGGTGCCGCTCCTGGTGCGGTACCCCCGCACTCCTCACACTTGCATATCTTGCCGGGCACGAATGGCCTGACAATGCCAATGATCCTTTTTGGTATATCTTCCATCTTGCCGATCGAATGTGTAATGATGAAATAATTCTAATACCGGCCTCTATATACATTCAAAAAGTTGGAGGGGGTAAGGTGGAGTGCATATATGCATTATATAAGTTTGAGAATAATATGATTTTATAACTCACCGTATCTCTAGTATGGACACAAACTACCCCCCTCCCCTTTTCTAGCATATAGTACTAGACTTTCTCTACATTTTTTTCAAATAAATTTTTTTGATATTTCTAACCATTACTTTGCTACATATTTACAAAAAATGCAAATTATGCATATGGACTTAGAAAAAAAAAAAAAAAAAAAAAAACCTCCCCCTACAACTTCCACATACTCCCGTTCGGCGGCCCTAGCCTCCTAACTCGAGAATTTCAATTTTTTTGTCTAAATTTTTTGTCATTTTTAAGATTTTCCAAATTTTTTTTTCACCATTGTATTCTACTCAAAATTCTAGGTAATTAAAGTGCTTTTATTTTTTCTCTATCTTGAACGGTTCCCGAGCTACAGCGCTTTAAAGAATTCAAATTACTAACTTTCTATAACCCTTTTTTTCAAATTTCATTTTTTCGAATTTTCGAAAATACTACAATATGTAGAAAAAAGTTCTCTCTTTAATTTCCCAATACCGTTTTTCTCTAAATCTTCAACTTTAGCGCGTATTCAGCATTTTCAAAAAAAAAAAAAATTATAATTTTTTTTACACCATCGCATTCTCCTCAAAATTTTGGGCTATCAAAGTGCTTTTATTTTTTTTCTATCTTGAACGGTTCCCGAGCTACAGCGCTTTAAAAAATCCAAATTACTAACTTACTATAACCCTTTTCTTAAAATTTCATCTTTCCGAATTTTGAAAAGTACTACCATATGTAGAAAAAAAATCTCTTTCTAATTTCCTAATATCATTTTGCTCCAAAACTTCAACTTTGGCGCGCATTCACCATTTTTCAATTTTTTTTTGAAAAAAATTTTTTTTACGTTTTTACTATCGAGAAAAATGCTTGCTTATAGTACTCGATTTCCTCTATAATTTTTTCTTATAACTTTTTTCCCTATTCCTAACCGTTACTTTCCTACAAATTTTCTAAATCGTTGTTTTCATATTTTGCCTTAAAAATTTTTTCTTGTGTTATTTAAGCTCTTTTTTCCACTTAATAAACCACCATTTTCTAAATTCCCGTACTCTTTTCTTAAAGAGCGGGCTTTTCCGCCAGCTTTTTTTTTTTGGTTTGGGTTTCAAATAAATATAAAACTACTACTTCACTCATTACAAATTTATTGATTCAAGAACATTATTTTGTGTTACATATAATAGATACATTAAAATATAGATTTATTGGTCACCGAACCGTTTAATACATTATAACTAAAAAATGAGTCGTGAATAACTAATGCGTACACTTTAGTGTCTTTGGGGAATTTATTCTTTCTCGTTTGGAACTCCAATTTTACATCCACTGTCGATGAGTTAATCGCCTCTGGTTGATGACTGCAATTGATAATAAAAACGGGGTTTTTCATATATTCCGCGAACGTTATCATCGGATCGTTTATCTCGCGCCCGTAGTAGCTGCTTTGGAAGTTTTCGTAATTGTAATAGGCTGCTGCGTACAGTTTCTTGGCGAAATCTAAATTCCATCTTTCGTATGGATAAACGGTTGAATTCAGATACAGTCTAATGTCGCATACGTCGGCGTGGGTAAACTGGGTTGCGTTTTTTTCTTTCTTGTCGCAATTATTGCTGTCTTGAAACCCGACGATTATATAGCGCGGTCTTTCCAGACTTGTACTCGTTCTCAAGGCCCACACGTCGGAAGATGTTTGCCTTAAAGCTGGTAATTCGTACAGATCCCATTTACGATATGCCATTTGAATACTGGCATTGTTTCCTCCTTTATTAATGCGAGACAGTATTTTCAATTTTTGCTTGTCGTCTGGAATGATGTGACGAATTTTCCATTCGATTTTGTCGATACTAATTTCTGCCTCTACTTCGCCGACGTAACAATTGGTAAAAGTGCGAGCTATAATCATAATAAGCTCTTGTTTTACGTTGAAAACACCTTTTGCGTAATCTTCGGCGAATCCCATAAGATATTTTAAGGGTAATTTCCCGGAGAATACGTTACTTGCCGTGTCTACGATATCTTGGTTTGCTTCGTCGAGACCCCATCCGCACGTCATGAGAGATCTTTGTTGCAAACTTCCGAATGAAACCATGGTTTTTAATGTCGTCGTAACTCCAGGTTTACGAACCACGGCGACCTGCTCACCTCCCATCTCGTAGCGAATTTCATCGAACAAAAATGCGAGGGCATTATTTGATAAAAAACATCTTTTCGTTGCGTCTATGGGTTTAAATTTTCCTTCGATATATATGTAACTTTCGGCGATATCCAGTATAATATCTTGAAAATTAATGGGGATACGGACTTCATCCGAATTGTTGAATGATGGAGATCCGTATGGTTTATACGTATGCTCTTCTAGACTAATAATGGAATTGTCCAAGATGGGCTCGGAGAAAACCTCTATTTTATCGCTGGTGGTGGAAATCATTTTCGCACTTTAAGACCGATTGATTTTAAAAATTTATAGTCTTCGGCAGATAACTGTTGAGATGTTTGTGATCTAACGTCTGGACGACGACTAACCTTGACGTTAACTCTTCTTTTACTTTTATTATGTTTCGGCGGTTCCCCCATCTTAGTCGACAGCACACACAATTGACGATTGAAGCAAAAACCCATTTCTATGAAAGTTTCTTCAGTTCCAATTTCACGATTATTTTCTCGCCTTGAAAATTGATTAGATCACCGCTATCGTCCAAGATGCGAAGAGTAATGTTGTCGATAAACTGACGTCCTGCCGGCATTAACGGCATATAAATATTATTTTGTGGTTCTTTACTGATTTTGTAACCGGGCTCCACGTCGATATTGAATTCGAACAAGGTATGACCTTCCACCGAATTCATATATGCTCCGGAAATTATATTACAATCTACGCGTATGATGCGTACTTTCATTATTTCCACCATCTCGGTTGATTCGTGCTTTTTGTCTCTTTTTAACACTGTATGATTAAATCCTAACATTTTACCGATACTCGCCTCTCCCCGGAAATCTATAGTATATTGGGATTTCAGTTCACATTTCAGCGTATTATTATTAGCAACCAAGTAAAAGATTCCATCGTTCTTTTCTTCAGTTGAAATCCTCAAAGCCTCCAACATAGCTTTACCTATCTCATCTATTTCATAGGCCCCAGGTGGAATCTGCAATTGTATCGGCTCGGTGGTGTAACCCTCCTTCATGTAGGCAAACTTATTGTTGCTTTCGTCCACATTAAAAATTGAATTGTATGTGTAAAATCCCAGCAATGCCAGACCATATTTGTTTTCTCTATTTAATTCGACTGGTGGATAAAAATCGGCGCTTAAGACGCTCGAGTGTCCTGTTAGTGTGAACGTATAAGACATGACTAACCATTAAAACATCACACATCTCGGTTTTATTCTTAGCGGCAACATTTAAAAAGATTCATCGTCACACCTTTTCTCACTGCATTAGATAGTGATGTTTTTATGCTATTTTCTGCTTTTATGCGCACATCGCTGATTTTGCAATAACAACAAAATATTTTTCTAGCCGTAAGATCCTCATCAGTCATAACCTCGTTTAAATTGCTGCTGCTGCTGCTGAAATAATGTTTGCAACCGCACTGATATTTTAATATATCGATATCGCTTTTAAGGTGCTCCGGCAACTTTTCCCAAACGAATGGAATTTCATTTGGGGCTAATGCAATCATTACTTCCTTGGGCATGTTTTCTAACTGTTTCACGGTCATTTTCCTTAATCCACCGGCTAGATGAAATGCTTTCAGTGATTGCAACATTTTAGTATAGTTATTGCGATCCATTTGCGGTGTTAATGGTGACGATGATGATGATGACATCTTTTACGCTGATGATTCGACAAGAAACTTTAAGCACAAATGTCCACACCAGACTGTTCCAAAATCCTGCTGACGATCGTATGTATAGTAAATAATTTTTTATGGTTCCGATCCCGTTTGTAGATATCGTACCAATTCGATCGGTGGGGGTAAATCGCCGAAGCTGTCATAATATGTTACTTTAGAATTATTTTTTCTATAAGCTACCCAATGAGTCCCTGCACCACGCGTACTATCCAAATTCACTATTGCTGCTTCGTAACGTCGAGGACCTTGTCTAGGTAATAAATCCCTCATATAAACGCCTCGAAAGTGTCCTATTCTTTTCTTTTTGGCATATTTTTCTATATCGATGTTAGATAGTGGTCTTCGAGGTAGGGATTCAATTAGTTTTTTGATCTACGATTTAAAAATAATCCCATACCTTTACGATATGGCTTTAGAAACAAACCATTTCCTTTCGATTTTAAATACAGGCCGGCACCGGTTTTATCTTCGCTGCTTTTTTTTACTGCTTTTATGGCGCGCACAATTCCCGCTGCCCCACCGGCTAATGAACCCAAAGCTGATAACCCGGCAAAAATTGGTATTAATGGTAATATTCCACCAGTTTTAGGAATCGGTATTATTCTCGGTGTACGAACCTTCCTTTTGCCACCTGCCGCTTTTACCGATCTACGTGCTGCCGACAGAGCTATTTTAGATGCATTCATGACATTTTTTTCCAACACATTTTTACTTCCGGCTTTTAATAATTCCCTTCGAACTGCTTGTCGAATAGCTGTTCCGAAACTGGCTTTCCGAACATGTCGATTTTTATTAACACCTTTCCTTTTTGTATGACGCGTGCCTTTACTAGATGTTTTTTTTGTTGATAATGATGATGGTACACCCATACCAAAACGTTGTTTTCCTTTCATAATGTTTGTAACTAACCAAGCTGCTGTTTTTTCACCTAAACTGGAATCTTTCGATTTTACTCTATTCCAAGCACTTTGTTCGAGCTCGTAATCCGCTCGATGTCTCGCACTTATGTTGTCTTTATTATGTAAATAGGCTAAATCGTGTTTTTTGCATGCGGCATCCAAAGGATTAATGCCTGGATCACCTCTTGTTACACGTTTTATTACTTTTGTTCCGGGTCCGCAATATTGATAACCAGGAATGTGTACCTCGAATGGTAATTTATTTATTAACGAATTCACAATACCGTATCCAGTTTTGTTGGAAACGTGAGACCGTCCACTTCGTTTGACGCTCGGCATCTGAATGACAGTTTTTGTGAAAAATTGCCTATAAAATATCAAATTTTCCTAAGATGCGCGTTATCGATCTTAAACAAAAACTTCCTATTGACAATCTCGATGAAAAAGTCGGACTTGGATTTGAAAAGAAGATAATGAAGAGACACGGTCCTCTACTTCCTTCCTCTATTCGCGGCCTGTTAATTGGTCCATCCAATTGTGGAAAAACTAATGTCATGATTTCGCTGCTTACACACCCCCTTGGGCTACGTTTCGAAAATGTCTATATTTACTCGAAATCTCTGTATCAACCGAAATATGAGTATTTAAGGAAAATTTTAGCGCCCATCAAAGGTTTAGGCTACTATGCCTTTAGTGATTCCAGTAATATTGTGGAACCGTCCGATGCAAAACCAAACTCTATATTTATCTTTGATGATGTTATATGTGAAAAACAAGATGTTATAAGATCGTACTTTAGCATGGGACGTCATAAAAATATCGACTCCTTTTACCTAGCGCAAACATATTCGCGAGTGCCTAAACAGCTTGTGCGAGACAACGCCAATTTTATTATTATGTTTAAACAAGATGAGTTGAATATGAAACACATATTTTCCGACCACGTTTCACCGGATCTAACTTTTACTCAATTTCAAGAAATGTGCTCAAAATGTTGGGATAATAAGTATGGATTTTTAGTAATTGATAAAGACAGTGATGTGAAATCGGGAAGATACCGCAAAGGATTTGATAGCTATATATTACTGTAATAATAAGAGAAAATGCTCATTTGATTGTTGAAACGTCCTTTGTTAACATCATGAATAACGCGATCGACTTAAAACGTAAACTAGTGGAAGCTACCAATGCCGTCAGAAAAAAATTTAAACAAATTAAAGCGGCTAAAGAGTTTAATGTTGTGGAATTGGAAAAGTTTTACGAACCCATTTCTAAGCCGTTGACAACTATATCTGATGTGGTTAAGCAACGTCAGCAGCAGCAGCAGCAGCAACAACAACAGCAACAACATTATCCAGCTACAAAGTCACATAGTCTCAGTACATCAGTGCAGTCGACTCAAATATCAGGTTTTCCCCAACCTACACATTCCTTTCAAACCTCCACACCTATTCAGCAGCAGCAGCAGCAGCAGCATCGCATTTCAAAAGAAGATATTAGCCAATCGGTGTTTGATACACCCTCGACATCAACTAATACATCTCTCGCATCCGCTGACACCACAACTTCCGATACTTTAAACGCACACCTGAAAGGATTACGTTCGAAACCATCTCTATACGATACTGTATATGGTGTACGTTTTGGTTCAAAAACAGATCATAACAAAAATTTTATTGGTAATTTAGAGGTGCGTTTTCGAAATGGAAATATTGTCTTATACAAAAAAGGGAAAAATATTGCAGAATATGGTGGATCACCGGCGCTTTATGATTTGTTATTTCTTAAAACACCCCCAAGTGTAGGCAAGGAACAACAACAATTAAGTGATAATGTACTTTCAACGTACAAGGAAATTTTGGAATCAACGAATGCTGTCTACAACAATTTTAAAAAAAGTGATGGTTTACGGGAGACCAGATGGAACAAATATTTACGAATTATTAAACCTCTGATAATGGGCACAAAATTAGGTGGTACTATTACAAGAAAAAATCTCTCGGAAAAACTACAGTTACCCACAAAAAAGAAATTATCTTCGAAAAAATTTCAATATGTCTACTGGAACAAAGCTAAAGAGTTGGTGGATCGTTTACGTTTGTTGTGGAGTTCCAAAATGGCCGGTCACACTGGACACGAAAATGAAATTATGTCAATCATAGAGGAATTACGAGAAGAAGATATAATATATTAAGCTCAATATTTAATGATATTATTCAGTTCTTCCTTCGATCTGAAACCTTTAGTATTACTAATAATATGGAGCCCAGTTTAGAAAAAATCAAGATTGTTAATGAACTACATAGAACGGCTAGAAAAAATTTTGTAAGACGGCGCACGATAATAAAAGGATACAGAGATTTGTGGCAAATTGATTTGGCTGAAATGCAACAGTATGCTGATGAAAACGATGGTTATCGTTATATTTTGGTCTGTATAAATTGTTACTCGAAATTTGTCTATACCAAAGCCATAAAAAACAAGACTGGTATAGAAGTTACTAATGCGATGAAAAGCATCATTGAAGAGGCATCATATACACCAACAAATCTGCAAAGTGATCAAGGAAAGGAGTTCTATAATACAAACTTTCAAGCCCTGATGAAAAAATATAATATAAATCATTATTCCACTTACAGCACAAAGAAAGCTGCAATTGTTGAGCGAGTCATAAGGACTTTAAAAAATAATTTATATAAACAATTCTCGACAAGAGGATCTTACAAATGGATACATATATTATCGGCAGTAACAAAAACCTATAACCATTCGAAACATCGCACCATTGGAATGAAGCCTGCAGACGTGCAAGAAAAAACACATATTAAAGCATATGATTATTTAAAAATTGTACCTAAAAAATTTAAGTTTTCCATGGGTGACATTGTGCGTATTAGCAAGTACAAAAGCTTATTCGAGAAAGGATATACGCCCTCTTGGTCAACCGAATTGTTTAAAGTTGTAAAAGTTAGCGTTACAAATCCACCTACTTACTTGTTGGAATCGTTAGAAGGTCAGCCTATAAGAGGGTGTTTTTACGAATCAGAACTACAAAAAACAAGCAGTCCTGACGTTTATCTAGTAGAAAAGGTCCTTAGACAACGCAAGAAAAATCACATCGAACAATTATTTGTCAAATGGCTAGGATTTCCCAACCACTTCAACTCTTGGATAGATAAAGCTAATATTGTTTAAATAACATATTGTATGACTATATTTTTTATTTAAAATGTAAAATAAATAAACAATATATTGTAAAATAAAGTTTTTTATTTAAATCTTCATTATTAAAAACAATGACGATAAAACATCATACACATAAATAACATTTCAATATTCTTGGAGGGAAGGTCCAATTCACCGACGACTACGACGTTATCTTCAAGGCTATGCCACTCGGAGTGCGTTCTCCTATTCTTTAACCTGCTTTTTTTAGATTTTTTTTGAAGTCGAGTCGTACGACAGTGCGCTTAATGAGTCATTTAAAGGCTGATGATAGAGTATTTTCTGCATAACTTCAATTTTTGTTTTAAGCTCACTATTATTTTTGTATATCATGGGGAGGACATCCTTGTTAAATATGTCACATATTACAACTGCAAAATTGTAAAACTTTCTATTAACAAAGTGTTTTGTCACAGCATCGTCATCATCTTTAGGTTCACCTAAGTTGGTTATGATTTTTCCACCCATATCATACTGCCCATCCGCTGTAAGTTTAAAACCAATCCCTTGTGGCCCAGATAATATATGATATTTTTCATTATATTTCTGACGACCAAATTTATCAATTGTGTTGTTTCCTCGACTCATTTTCAATCTTTACTAAACTATTTTATTTTTATTTGCCCTACTTATATTAAATATTTCAGCTGAGAAAAAGAAACACTGACTATGATCTACTGGGTTGGTATGTTTATAAAAGAAATAAAATAAAACTGTGATTGTAACAGATATTTATTTACAGTTATTTAATTGCACAAATACAAAAATTATAAAAAATTAGTTTTCCATGTCTTCGTTTTCGTTGCTCAAAATTCTATCCCATCCGACACTATTTCGATCGTCAACGTCTTGGGCTGTTGCTGTTGCAGAAACCAATTCATATTTTGCAGCAAGCTCACCTGGTAAATGTGGAATATTGACGAGGTATTCTTTTAATTCTTCTTCAACCATTTCAGCACAAAATGTATCCATGTCTATGGAACCATATAAAAATTTGTCGCACAAGTGTGCCCCAGCCATAAAATTGATTGTATCCCTGATCTCGTTCTTATATTGATCTTTGGTTACATCAATATGCGACCAATCATTTACGCTATCTAACATATCGTGAGCCCTATTTCTTAATTCTCTCCCCAACCAAAATATGTATCTATCTACACATTCGTTGGCGGTCGTCGTCGTCGTCGTCGCATCAGCAGACATCTTTAACAGAAATAATGAACACGCGTAAGTATTCTGACATGTGCAACTATATTTTAAATTTAATTACATCCTTTTTTTCAAAAAATTTACATACAATTTACTCCAATGAGCCAAAACGTAATAATGTTCGAGTATTGTTTCCAAAAACTCTAGTGCCCTGCCCCAAATAAGTTAGAGTGTATTTATCTTTAGTTTTACTCATAATATCTACAATATCGTCAGGTAGTGTTTCGGCCACACGTTTTGGTAAAAAAGTCTCAAATGTGCTATTATCACCGTCATCGTGTAAAGCCATTAAAAGAGTTTTACCAAATCGTGTAGTCATTGAAACCATCTTTACAATTTTATACACTTTGCCTACAATCATTTCGGTAACCTTTTTTTTCTCTAAAACCTCGAAATCTTTGCTAAACATTTCATTAATTTCATCTAGAGTTTCTTTTGCAATACTCATTATTGAAAAAAATGGTATATAAATCCAAAAATTACCGTGAATATAAAAGCACTTTCAGAACACTACACGAACACAATATTTGATGTTTATGCCACTGATATCTGCGACTGTTTGAAGTCACTTCTTCTCCCACGAACCTTTATAGCGGGGTTTCAAGGTCGAATTGTAACAATGGTGGGGGTAGCTTAACGATAGAAATAGTGGGAGGAGTATTCAAGGTCAAATGACGTCACACATTTAAATTGGTATAAGGATAACTTCAAGGACAAAATATAATGAAACAAATAACTACATTTTATGTACTTTATTCATTGATTTTTTTCTGCCATTCTTCTATGCGTTTAACATTATCACCTAAACCTAATTTCCTTAATTTGTTCAATAATAATTGTTTATTTTTATTTCTAAGAAAATTCTTACAAACTATACTAGCTAAAAGACACACTTCGGCATGGTCCATATACTTAAAAAATACACTAAAGTCCTGAGCCTCCGAATCTTGCATTTCATATGCGTAAAATTCCGAACAGGCTGCAGAAATTAGAAATTCCTCGTACATTTCTCGCACTAAACTTTCCATATTAACTACTACTACGTTAAACTTAAGTCCTACACTCTAATTTCATCTAACACAACCGGATCTGCAATGAACCTAATCAGTTTTTCCAAACAGTCACTAAACCCCAACTTTTTTATCTCACGAACAAAGTCTTGTAAATTTATTGTTTTGCTGCAATATTTACGACATGCATTCGCAGCCTTTTCATATTCATAAGCCAAATCACAATAGCGCGACGCCCATTCTGCTCGACTTTTCATTGCATCATTGAAATAATTACTAGCCGTTTCAGTGAACTCATCGCCCAATTTTTTTACTGTCTCTTGCAAAGCACTATTCATATTATTCACTCATTTTTACATTCACGACACTTTTTTATTGCTGGTGGTGGCCCATCTATATGATGACGATATATTTGTTCATAGTGAATGTAACAGGGTAAGCTTAACTGTAGTTCCTTGTTACACCGATATGACGCTGGCAGCTTATCCCAAATTTGCCGTAAACTCAGCGTATCAACGCAAGTTTTTAAATATTCGAGAGGAAAAAATGCTAGATCCTTCTCTTCAAAATCACACAAACTTTTTAAATTACTCTGATATAAACAAATTACTCTGCCGACTTGCTCTATAATTTTTTCTTTAGATAGTTCCGTATCTGACATTTCACACTGAATGAATGCAAGTAGACTCACACAATTTATAGAACAATTTGCAAGGTCGAAATCATTTCAAGATCATCCCACACTATTACAATGCACAAATAACTACTTCAAGGTCACACGCCCAAGATGACCTTCAACAAAGTCAAGGTCGTCTCGACCAAGGTCAAGGTCAAGGTCACACACACAACCTTGAACACAAGGCCAAGGCCAAAGCACACGTGCACTTTCAAGGTCAATGACAAGGACATGTGGGCGGGGCCAAAGAGGGGTGAAGCAAGGTCAAGGTCAAGGTCGAGGAGTGGGGGGATCGAGCGAATCGGGTTATGTTCACTACTATACAAAAACCCAACTCCTGAACAAAATGTCATAAATGTACCTCCTATGGACAATGTTGTCTTACCTTACATACACGGAACCACCGACAAGGTTGCCAGATTGCCCCGAAAATAAAACATATGGGCAATTTTCAACACATGTAATAAAGTTGGACAATGTTTGAAGTCTCCCAAGGACGCAATTCCATTTCAAACAGAAGGCGTTTACAAGATACCTTGCTCTTGGGGTAAAGTGTATGTTGGGGAAACAGAACGGTCTATATCCACTAGGCTTAAGGAACATGAAAGATGTATAGAAATGAAACAAATTGTACAATCCGCAGTAGCTTAACACCAGCATTGCTCAGGTTATAGATTTAATGTAAAAAAACTAAGGTGCTATCATCATTGTCTCGTTTCTTTGAAAGTAAAATTTGCGAACCAATCGAAATTTTTAAATATCCAAATAATATTAATAGAGATGCAGGTTACAGTCTACATCACATGTGGAAATCGATTATAACGCTGGATCACGGTTCGCTGAGTACCACTCGGGTATAAATTCCGGGCTGTTGTTCCTCGATAGTCATCCAGTGTTCTAATATCGTGAAGTGAAGATCCCTGAAGATGACTCGTGCAATCGTAGGCGAAGCGTCGGATAATAAGACGGCCAAAGCCGTGAAAGCTTTCGTTCTTTATATGCCATTTAGCATTTATACAATACAAAAATTTTTAACAGCCAATATTTCAAAAATTGCAAATTTTTGAAATAGAGAATCTTGTACAAAGTCGTTCCTATTTTTTTATTTTTATTATGAGAAAAATAATTTTGCTTTATATACTAAACATATAAGAAAAGTATTAAATATTTCTGCAATAGTGTTTATGCAGATAAATCGTAATATTAGCATCACGTTCACGTCAGAATGAATGCATTATTATCATCGTTATTACGAAGTGATCACAAGGATGCGCATATTATAATAGTAGAGACTCATTATGTAAATTAATTACATGTAAATGAGCAAATAAATAAGGATAATGAGCAAAATGTCAGGCGTTAATAAATCTGCAGTAAAATTGCAAATAAGTTTAAGTGAATTTAAAAAATATTGCGAGTTAATTTACAACCTCGAACACTAAAATAAATAGGAGTCTTACTGACATGCACTAGTCTTATTATACCATTTCTCACTTGTATAGAAGTTGAAGAAACCAAAATCGTAAAACTAAATATCAATACGAGTATGTCAACTCTTAGCTCAAGTAATATCACGTCGCAACGTCAATATGATATACATATTCACGCCAGACTTAAGTTAAGGTCAAAGTCTCTATCTGATGCGCCATTTGATTTCTAACAACTTTCGTCTGAAATATTTTTTTTCAAAATACTTTGCTGAAAAAATATTCTGCTGTTCCTTGACCTTGAAATGACCTCTAGATCTCATTAGATCCTCTATTATTTAAACTACTAAATAGGAATTTTTTCCGCTTTCCAATTCTGCATTAAAAATTGAGGGTTTGAAAAACTCAACTTAACCTCAAAATAACTTTGAAGGTCAAGGTCAAAGTCACCATCAGATGCGCCGTTTGATTTTCTACAATTTTCGTATGAAATATTTTTCTCTAAAATGCTTATCTGAGAGAATATTCTGCAGTTTGGATACCTTTGGGACACCCTGTATGCATTGTGCAGATTTTAGAGAAATATGTACCGGCTTGACTTCAAACTGAGTGAATATACTTTGATTTATTTTATTAATTCCTGATTTAATTTAATTTAGTTTAAAATTTAGAGGTTTTAAAAAATTATAGGGACCTTGACTTTAACTCTGATCTGTTCCTTTGTTTCCGAGTTAATTTTACACCAATTTATGAAAAAAAGGATATTCTACCTTGAAATGACTTCTAGATGTGATTGGATCTCCTATGTTATTTATACCGTTGAATAGTTGAATTTTCTCCCCTTGCCATTTCTGCAATAAAAATATGAGAATTTCTATTTAAAACACTCTACTTAACATTTAAATGACTTTGAAGGTCAAGATCAAGGTCACCATTGGGTGCGCGGTTTCTTCTGCTCTTCCTTAATCTTGAAATGACCTTTAGATGACATTAGATTCCTTATGTTATTTAGACCATTGGATTTAAAATTTTCCCCGCTTTCCAATTCTGCAATAAAAATGGAGGTTTCTATCTGAAAAACTCAGCTTAACCTTCGAATAACTTTGAAGGTCAAGGTCAACATCAGATGCGCCGTTTAATTTTCTACAATTTTCGTCCGAAACATTTTTCTCTAATATTGTTTGTTGAGAACATATTATGCTGTTCCGGTACTTTTAGGACATATTTTTTAAATCGAAATTGTGAATACTTCCTCAATAAATGCATTTCTTAAACTAGCAATATTGTATGAAAAGAATCGTTTATAGAAATGTAAATAGTATCGCAAAATAGTTAATTTACCCTTAAATCCGATGATGTTCAGATTGTGTATATCTGGTCGAAACCTGATTTTTCTATAAAGAAAATAGAGTAATTTACTTTGAAGTATGGCATGATACTGACAAGCTATATGTAGATAACGTCTCTAGCGCATGTCCAACTGTTTGTTTTCGTTTAATTTTAAACTAATATGATCATATTTCTTATACCAAATTTAAATCGTAAACAAGGATTTTCCGAATACGTTGGCAATCACATTCTATTAAACAAGGCCCATAAACTGCATCGCAGTGCGGAAAATATGAGAGAACGAGGGAATCGCACCACATAGATTTTATTTGAGTATATAAATAGTGTCTATTTTGATATTTTATCCTGAGGTTACAATACATTTTTGAAGACATTTATATGTTCTGTAAATCATAACCCGTCATCGATGTACAATCCCAGCTTTTTCACCTCATTACTTATTTAAATGTCCTTTCAATAAAAAATTTTCTCACCGCCACCGACCTGTCAGCATTTAACTTAAGACACTGCTCATTACAAAAATTTAAAACATTGCATAGATCATGGTTTATTGTGACAACCGCTTGTAAATACTCGTCGGGATAAAAAGACAGATACACTTATTATCATCTACATAATAGTGTGTAATACAGGATAAAAAAAAAACTTGGAAAATGTTGACGTACAAAATGTGTACATTCTAGGTAACAGCCACAAAATCGAATAAGCTGCCTCCATAAAATACAGCCGGCATTCTGTATTTTAAATAGCTAGACATTAAATTAGCTGCTTGAGGAAAAAACTGGCATATCTATATAAAAACTTCAACGTTTGATGATTCAGTGTATCGAAGGCTTTCAAGTAGCCCAAAAGTACTAATACTGCCAGCTTTTCCTGATTAATTGCACCTATTAGGTCATCAGTAATGTTCTGCAGTACAACACCCACGACCCTTCGCAAACTCGTTTTTTCAGCAATAAGGTTTTCCGTGCAACATGGTTAGGCTGGTGGTCTTTATTATGAACACATTTTCATGATCGCGTCATTTGAAACTAACTAACCTGCAAGATTGTACGATCTATCCTTTGTAGATATTTTTAATGTAGCTTCGTGAATGACAAATTTTATAGAAAAATCCTCAGGCAGTTAACAATGTGAAGCTAATCAATGATTAAACTATTGATAAAACTAAACCGCCATTATACCAATATATTAATGATAATTCTGCAGAAAGAATGGTCACCTAGGGCCGTATCCTCTAACTAGGGAACGTGAAGTGAACGATAAAAGGGTGGCGAATGTGTATTTTTGACTCGTTTATCATTCCTATCCTTGTTCGCCCAGTGGAAGGCAAGCGAACGGTAAAACACACGCAAATGAAATGTCAGCCGCGAAATGGCATATTTGACGATTAGTATTAAAAAAAATTATTTTATTTTTGATTATTCAAAATAACTCGTCATTAAAAAAACAATATGTTGAGCAACCGTTGCTCAAACACGTTTTTTTAAATTAACAATTGAAATGTTAATTAGATGGTATCCCGATATTTTTAAAGGTTGAACATGTCTAGCAAATATTAAGTAAATTTGAAATTACAGACATATAAAATTATTCCAGGAGATTCTGTTCATAACCTAATTGTATGAACATGCTAATTAAAAATATTTTTCTTCTCTATCCTTGTTCAAGCTTCAGGTTTTCTTTCAAATTAAGTTATCAGCACAGGACGTCTTGCAATAAGAGGCTGGACACATTGTGAATTCATACAATAAATAACTGATTGGATAGTTTCCGTAGTGGATTGGGATGATGGCTTTTAGTCATACTACGCAGAGTTGTAATTTCCACAGTTTCAAGGTTTATCAGGGGGTATGTATTCCATTTGATGTCGGTATATTACTCTGTATATATGAGATGCTGTTTTTTTTTGACATCCCTTTTTCTTTATATATTAGACTCCTAAGGTATTTGGCTCTTTGTACATTTTTGTTTAATAATTCTAGAGTGTCAATTTAAGATAATTTTGTGGTCTATTTTTACACCTAAATATTTGACTGATGGCTTGTTCTATATTTCTTGGTTGTTAAGTGGTATAAAATAAATTTAATCCAGAGAAAGTACAAATATTTTAACGGCAATCAATAACTTCACAACTATAACAACAACACTATTTTTTTTTTTTACTTTTGACCGTTAATTTGACGTAGAAAAACTTCTGTATGCCTAAAATGGCGACAAAACATCTTACGGACATTTTCGGTTGGATAGTTTAATTCAATCTGTCATACATTTTATTTTTTGAATTCCGCGGGTTTTAGCACGTTCATATCTGGCAACATTGCTTTTTCAAGAATACGACTTTTAATGTCAAAAGCATGAAGTGACAGTTCACGTCGCCATTCACATCACGCTTTAGAGAACACGGGCCCTGGAGCAACAACCGAGAAGGACATTTGGAAAATATTATTTCATGTTTATATTTTATGGTAAAATAAACTTATTATTTTTAAAAAGTTCCTAGTATTATTTAAAAACCTATCCCGGAGTACCTTGTGATACGGCGATATTTGATTATTTTAATTGTACCAACTGTAAAATATAAAATGTAGAATTTATTATATTTTCCTTATACTTGGTTATGTTTTCAAAATAACTCTTTATATGTAAAAATAACTCAATCTTATCATTTCCACACATTTGTAATCAAGTATTTATCCTATCGCATTAGAATTAGACGACCCAGATAATCTAGTTAAAGGATTTGTACTTAAGCGTATAAGCATGTTTACATGATTCAGCAATCAACTATTTTCTCCTATGTAGCAATAATATTTGTTAAATAAAATATCAGTTTTTAAAATCATTCAACAAGTTATTCACTTAGTTGTTATATATGTATTTTCCTTTCAGACAGAGAAAAGGAAAGAATATATAAAAACGGTTTATTTCCTGCAAATATGACTCTGGTCCTTTCTCAATAAGTGTTTCGACCTCCTCATGGTCTCATCAATGGCGCTCTATCGGACCAAGAGCAACATTTACAGGAAATAACTGATATATGAAATATAAATTCCAAAGTATGTCGATAGGATATTGCAAACTTGCCCCCAACCGACCTCGATGTTAGACTGAAAAATATCGCCAGTCTAACGACATCTATGAATCACCAAAGTATTGAGAAACATCCACCCTCCGGATTTTACTACCGGGCGGAAAGTTGCATTTCACCCTACCTATAAGAATTACACCCGTCCTCATTTATCTTACAGCTCTCTCCGAGGTATAGCACCCCTTTTGAAATACCTGTGTAGCAATGCAATGTGACAAATTTTAGAGTATTACTTTGATGTGTTTAGTTGTCTATTTTTTATAGAAGACTTCTTAGAAAACATCAAAATCTTTCAGATTAACATTACTTATAAACGGTAATTTATTTTATTCTAATACATGACTCTTTTTAAGACATATCTACTCTGGTTTTAAATTCTCGTGTACTCGTTGTAAGTACATATTTTTGAAAAACTCTAAGTAATGAACAAATATACCTTCCTGCTATGTTTCCTAAAATCAAAGTTAGTGATAATTTTTTT
This sequence comes from Diaprepes abbreviatus, assembly GCA_034092305.1. Classification (NCBI taxonomy): domain Eukaryota; kingdom Metazoa; phylum Arthropoda; class Insecta; order Coleoptera; family Curculionidae; genus Diaprepes; species Diaprepes abbreviatus. The sequence continues at coordinate 1,837,073 of JASJET010000020.1, read as the reverse complement.
AAAGTAATTGAAAAAATTAATTTAATTACTTTTTAGTAATTGAATTATTTTAATCCAATTATTTTTCTAGGGGCTAAATAACTAGTAGTTGATTTTCGATTTTTCTTGATAACTCATCTAGTTTTACAGCTATTGTAACTTATTAAAAGTAATTCAAAAAGTTTGTAATGTAATTGTATTAAATCTTGTGCATTTCATATTGAAAGTAATAGCTTTTGGTCGTCGTTTTTACCCTTTAGATTTTCTCTAGTATAGCGATTTTATATTTGTTCGGGTAACTTTAAAAAAATTAAAATACACAAAAGTTGATGAGGCTGCCAGTAAAAATAGTCTGGTAATTAAATTATAATATAATATTCAAAATACTTTTCAGTAATTTAATTACTTATAAATATCATTAAACTTCAAACAGTAATTAAAATAACAGCAATTGCTAATGGAGTAAACTACGATTGGTTAGTAGTTGAAAAACAATTTTTTTTCTACGTGTAAGGAATCGGGAAATTTAAATGTAAGTAATAATTGTTACTGAGCTACTTCTCTTCTAGAGTTTGGCCTGAAACAAATAAGTAAAAACTCCAAAAATTTCGCATATATCTAGTCACGCCACAATTTTTTTTTTCACTTAAAAAAATGGAAATCGGCTCACCTTGTACCACAAAGAAATATCCGATCCACTTTACTTTATAAAAAACATACTTCCGCAGCACAGTTACTTGGCAAAGTGCATATTAACTCGCTTGTACGGCTATTTAAATTTTATTAAATTTTCTTGGATGTAACTGTAATAAAAGTTAAAATTTAGCTAGTTTAATGGTCCTGCTGATTTTGCATAACGCATAAAAACAGTTTTTTAAGTTGAATTAAACTTAAGCGTTTTTTTTTTTGGGAAAATATATTTTCTACACGTCATCAGCTTGCAGAGCTGATGTATAATTCAACAATTAGCCATATTACTCAATATATGTAAACATAACGTATACAAATTAAGATTTCAATAAGAAATAAATACATCTATTTTATTACCGTGTTTAAGTAGTTGCCTACATTTATTCTCTTTTCCAGCAGTTAAAGAAAAGAATAAATATAAAGAGTTTATTTCCTGCAAATTCATCTCCGTTTCTCTCTCCATATGCGTCTCGAACACCTAATGGTTTCATCACTGGAGCTGTATCAAACCAAGAGCAATATTCGCAGGAAACAACCATCGATATAAAATATAAATTCTGAGACATATTCTTTCCTTTAATTGTTTGAAAGGAGAATAAATATAGGCAATTATTTAAACACGGCAGTAAAATATATTTATTTATTTCTTACTTAAATCTTAATTTTTTAAGTTTTATGAATGATAGATGTCATTCGACTGGCGATATTTTTCAGTCTCGAACACATCGAAAAATTCGGCAAAATTAATAACCTACCGATATGTCTCAAAATTTATATTTTATATAGACGGTTGTTTCCTGCGAATGTTGTTCTTGGTTTGCAACAGCTTCACTGAGGAGACCATTAAGAGATCGCAACGCGTATGGAGAAAGAACCAAAGTTGTATTTGAAGGAACCACTACACTGATATTTAAGGCGAAACTCACAATTAAGTGAGAACAAAAATTAATAATATTAAACAAAATCACTACAATTTAATTGAAGGCTAGTAGCAGCACCAGCGAGCAAAAATACCGAGCTGACTTCTATGTTGTAGAGTAGGGAGCCACTGCATCTGTAGCTAGGTGGAATACAGAAGCCTTCCGCGAATTCGTTAGCAATTAATTTTCAACTTTATTCCTATAGATAAGCAAGTACACAAAAAAAAATACAAAAGCAAGTGACAAGTGGATCCAATAAAACTCGGATATAATTAGTAATAATCACTTCATGGACGGCATCCAAATGAGGTCAATCAGGACAATGTCGACAACTCAGCGTCGCACTAGTGGTTGATTTCAGCACAGATGTTTCCAGAAATGGAGGGCTTCTTGTTAGCTATCCAAGGCCAGGTTATTCCGACCAAGAACTATCGGAAGTTCATCATCAGAGATCCCTCAATAGAAAATGATCAATGTAGATATGGCTATCGCACATCAGAGACAATCTAGCACATAACTGGAGGATGCCAAGCGTTTGCCGCAACCGAGTATAAGGAAAGATACGATTCAACTGCTAATATACTCCACCAAGAGTTAGCGGCAAATATCTATTGCAGGTAGGAAAAGTGCTTAAATGCAAACACAACTCAGAGCATATTCTTGAGAACAATCAGTGCAAGTTATATTGGAACCGAACGGTTCTGACGGATCAGACAGTGGTACATAATAGACCAGACATTATACTAACAGATAAAATTTCTGAGCCAACTACACTAATCGACATTGATGTACCTAACAACAACCTAAGGCCAAAATACAACAAGGTGGCCAATACTGGAGGTGCAAACCCGAAGACAATGGGCAATGAACAGCGTCCAAACGATTCCCATAATTTAATCAACAACTGGAGTGATACCAAAGAACCTTCTGCAGAACATCAAGGGACTGGACCTTAGTGAGCATCTGTGTAAGCCGATTCAGAAAGCAGTTCTTCTTGCAACCGCGTGAACCTTCCGAAAATTCGCAAGAACTACAGCAGACCACGTCACTCAGGACCCGATCACATGGAAAAGGTTCCCACAGAGCTTCATACTTTTGGTATCTTTGTATACCTAGTATGATTCAATATTCCCTGAAGAGAGCGGGAAGCCATTTGGCATGAAATTATAAGTAATAATCAAAATCTTTAATTAAATATTTAATTATGTTTGACTAGTTTAAAGATAGATATGCTACAATGAAAATCCAATACCAAATAATTACACAGCTTAACGAAAGAAATCAAATTAGAGTTACAAATAATGAACACCAGCGCTAAAACAACGCAATATATGTATATTCCATTATTATAGAATGTTGGCAAATTACGCAATGCCTTACAAGGAAAGACAGAATAGAATTTACTATTATCATTAAACAAAAAATAATGAATAAAACTTGCCGGTCTGATGGTGAGACTACTAATTTGATGGTCTCTTTGCTTAGCTTCGTAGGTTTCAGTGTAACTTCAAAAGAGTGAAGGCACAAAGTAAACCAAAATATATATATAGCATGGGTACCAGCAGTAATGACCCGTTAGTAGAATAACTGATAGTGAATAACCAGTAGGGTCCATTTTCATTGTTAGTATTGGGGTTTAACGAAATTCCTATGTCGAAACCTACGAAACTATCAAACTCTCCGTTACCAGGTTTATCCCGGTAAAAATAATACAAAAACGTCAAACAGGCAAAAGATAAAGTAACTCAGTTACTCGAAACAATTACCGAGATAATTTAAATGACTTTTCAACCCCAAATCCTAAAGAATGGTTCAAAGAAATTAAAATAGAAGTCTTAAGCTTCTTCAGCCGAGTCGAATAGGAAAAAGTTAAAGTCAAGGCAAAATCGCCTCCATTTATAACCTAGATCCGTGCTTACGCACAACACTACTTCATCTTTCAAGCATCGAAAAGAAATGTTAAAAAAGTGAGAAGTTTAACAGAAATGACTGCTCAAAAATTACCCTGAGCAACAATAGTGGGCTGAAATAGATTTGCAAAATAAAGCAATTCATTAATCGTTAAAATTTTCGGCTTAACATTAAATAAGAAATGCATCGATAATTTTTATTTTTAAATAAAGAAATTTATTTTCCGTCAACCGTTAGCTACACACAATAAGGTAACTTATCCAAATTTACTCTCAAATATTACAAAACAGAAATCACAACCCGCATAAAACCGCCTAAAAGGATATATATTTAGTGGTGTAAAATAGCCTATATGAAAACTCGAAAGTGACATTTAATCCAACTTAAACAAAATCTACCGATTTATTCAAAGTAATTTTATAGAAACTGCCTTAAAATAGAATAAAAGAAAGAATTTCATTTGATTAGTAGGCCGGAAAATCCAGATCTATATGAAAAAAAGGTAACAGTAAATTTAATTTAACTGAATTAGCCATAGTGAACTTAAATTGAAATTTGAACAGTCAAATAAACTGTTTTTATATATTCTTTTTTCTAATTGCTCGACAGGAAAATAAATATAAACAACTATATAACGTACAAATTAGAAAGTAATTTTTACAAACCTCCAATTATGTTTCGATTTATTAACTGCAGTTACCAACTGAAATTCTCATCTCACAATGACAATAAAAACATTAATAAACCTAGTAAAGTAAAGTTTAAATTAATTGAGCAACAACTTCAGAACGTAGCCAATTAATATATGTCGAAAAATCATTAATTTATCTAACCGTTTCTTGAAACCCAACTCGTTCATTGTGTTTGTTTTTTTTTAAGATGAAGCAATTTTATTTTTGTTGTATAGCTCTCTGAAAAATAAAGGGAATAAAAATATTCAGTTCAACATAATTATAATAGGTTAGTATTGGCTGCGTGCCAGCGCCAACTAATGTAAGAACTAAAGAGAGATATTTATTTATATTGACAGTATAATATAATGGAAATTTGTAATTAAAAATTATATTTTTTGGTTTTCATAAGAATGTATGGATTTATAAAACAAGTGAAAACATCAATTTATATCAGATTTGCAAGCCAAACGGCTTCGCACTCCCTCCAGGGATTATCAACCCATACCAGGTACATAAAAGTACCAAAAGTATGGAGCCCTTTGGGAACCATTTCCATGTTATGGGGTCCTAGATGACGTGGTCTGCTGTACTTCTTTCAAACTTTCGGACATTCTGCGAGGTTGCAAGGACAATTGCTTTCTGAATCGACTTATACAGATGCTTAATAAGGTCCAGTCCCTTGATGTTCTGCAGGAGATTCTTGGGTGTCATTCCAGTGGTTGATAAAATTATAGGAGTCGTTTGGACGCTGCTTATTGCCCATTGTCTTCGAGTTTGCATTTCCAAATATCTGTATTTTTTTCTTAGGTTGTTGTTGTTACGTATAGTAATTTCAATCAGTGTAGTTCGCCTGGAAATTTTATCTTCTAGTTATGTGCTAGATTGTCTCTGATGTTCGACAGCCCTATCTACATTAGTCGTTTGATATTGAGGGATCTATAATGATGAACTTCCGACAGTTTTTCACTGGAATAACCTGGTCTTTGATAGTTTACAAAAAGCCCTCCGTTTCCTGAAATTTCTTTCCTGAAAACAACCTGTAGTTCAAAGCTAAGTTGTCCACATTTTTGTGATTGACCTCATTTGGAGGCAATCCATGAAGTGGCTTCTGTAGCCAGGTTTGTAACGTCTCTTCGGTGGTGAGAAGCAATATCCCTTTCTCTCAGCTGTGGCAGCGTTGAATTGTCTACCTCGCATATTGCTCAATGTAGTATGGAAGAGTCCGCTAATCTGTGGAAATAAGAACATAAATTTGTTATTTATTGATGAAGCTGCTTACCAATCTCTACCAATCATCTTCCTTCTTGGTGTCTTGGAAGCATTGTACGTTCAATAGCACTCCGAGGGTAGTGTTTGTGTGCTTTTCTTAAGAGTGTTCTTACTTTCTTTTACAGATTTTCGACATCCATCCTACTCCATTTTACCATTCCACAAAAGTGGCTAAATATAGAGTATGCGTACTTGTTGAGTGTTTTAAACAAATTTCTACCATTTAGATTAGTTCGTAACACCCGCCTTACCTTCCTGACAATTTGTTAATTTAGCCTTCACAATACTATGATCAATTTGTTTAGCCTGTTTCATACCTAGGTATTTATATGTTTGTTCTGCTTCCATTGCAGCTATAGTTTCACCGGTCTACATCTCAAATGCTTTTGATTGTATCTTTCCTTTAACGATATTCAAAATTCGGCACCGGAAAGTCCAAACTGCATTACTATATCCCCGGAGAACTCCTCTACAGTTTAAGGCTTTTGTTTCAACTGGTTTCTGATAGCAGCCATCAGTTTAGGATCATCCATATAAAGAAGATGATTCAATCTACCCCTTCGTTGTTATTTCTAATACTAAATTCGTATCTTTGGGATTTAAACGGCGTGAAAGTGGATTTATTGTAAGGCAGAACCACAATGGGTTTAGTGGGTCGCCCTGAAATATTCCCCTTTGTATTGGGATTGTATTAGTTTCGATGGTATCGTTTAACAGCACTTGCGATTGGATCCTAATTCTCCAGGTTGACATGATGCGTTCTAAAAAAAACAAATTGAGTATCAACCCTATACATTCCCAATATAGTTTTGGGCCACTCATGTGGCATTGAGTCGACGACCTTCCTATAATCCATGTAAGCGGCAAAGAGGTTTCTTCGGTTAATACAGGCTTGGTTGCATCCCATTGTTCCCCTGGTGCATCCTTTCTGTTGATTTGCAATGATGTTATTTTGTTCACAATGTGCATAGATGTGTTGTGTCAAGCAGGAGGTGATCACCTTATATAGTATAGAAGGCAGATGATTGACCTATACTTAGCTGGGTCGTGTGTATTATGTTGGTATTTTGGCAAAAGATAAGGAACACCTTTTGTCAGGAATTTTTGCTGGATTAAGAACAACATCATTACTAAGATTAGCCAGTTGATGGTGCATACACCAGAACTTCCTGAGCCAATAATTTTCGACGTGGTCGAGATCTGGAGCTTTCCAGTTATGGAGTTCCTTGTTTATTCCTGAGCTTTCCTCGGTAGTAAATGGCTTAAACTGCATCTGGCTGTAGTCTTGGCAGATCTGGTGTTCGTCATTAGTCCAGCCGGCTGTGATGTTACAATTGGCGTGTGTAGAAAGTTGATTTTCCAAGAACTCCTCTACCTGTTCTCTGTTGGAATATGTAATTTATTATTATTATATATTTTTATTGCTTTAGTTAAAAGAAGCAAGTATAATTAATCAAGAAATAATTAAATCTCAAAATAAAATAAACTGCAAACAAAAATTATTGTGTATTGCTACGGACTTACCCTGGATGGCCACTAAAACAAAGAGAATAATTGAGCTAGATATTTTATTATTTAAAATATGACTTTACATTAGAATTTCTAACAGGTGATAAACTGGCATTTTTATCTTTTACATTTATGTCTCAGATATAATTTCCATTTTGTTACTGGAAAGTTATAAAACTTACACTGTTTTTTTGCAAGTATTTTTACAATTTTCAACAGAGCAATTCCGGTTGCTCATTATATTGTTTTTAGTTATTAAAAATAATGGACCTGTATATTTTTGATATGTCACAAGTACAAAATGTAGCTGTAAATTACTTGAATTATACGTAGTACACGCTACTATTGCTTTTGCATTAAGCGAATAGGATAAATATAATGAAACGTACTTATTGTATATTTTTTATAAGCCAAATTATATTAATAAATAACCTGAACATTCTTTTATTTCATATTTTTAATTAACTTAGTTTTATACTGAAATTATATATGTAAGCCGATAAGCGCATTAGAAACTTTTAATAGTTCATTCTAGAATGTTCTACAAGTTTTTTTCGTACAACTTTTAATGAAGAAATTAATTTAAAATTTTAAAAAGTTATAATTACTTCATTTATGTTTACTTTAATTTAATTATAATAGCAAGGTTAATTATTAATTATTTCAAACTATCCAAAAAGGATAATAGTTGTTTTATATAAATGTAGATTAAAGTTCGTAGATTGTGATTACCTGAAAAGAATGTTATTATTCTTTTAAAATATCATACGAAAACGGAAGGTCCAGTTTTATCTAATGCTGATGATTTCTTCTTAATTAGAATGCATCATTAGAAATTGTTTAGTGATATAACTTCCTTCAGCTGAAACTTCGTAATAACAGTTTTTAAAACCTTTTTACAAAAATTTATTTTAATAAGGAATAAGAAAAGTTTTCACGGCTTTGTACAAGATGAAAATCATGGTTTTGCCTACGATTGCAAGAGGCATCTTCAGGGATCTTTACTCTATGAGATTAGAATACTGAATGGTCATCGAGGAGCAACAGCCTGGTATTTATACCCGACTGGTACTCAACGAGCCGTGATCCAGCGTTATAATAGATTTCCACATTTGATGTCTTACTCTTCTGGTATTTTTTCTATTAAATCTTTTACGATCTGTAGATATTTTATGATTCTATAGACCTTCTTGAAGGTCACCTGTTCTGGCGGTTGGTTTGTTATGATGCTGTTAATTATAACCTGATATTAAGTTATATATCTGTGATGAGAGACAGATCTCTTAGTTATACATCTTTTACTTTTCATAATTTTTGAATTTAGAATAAATAACTCATTTGCTCATTCCGTAGGAATATCCTCCTGCGTAAGGTATTTCTTATATAGCATGGTAAGCTCAGCTTTCCTATATTTCATGTGTAACAATGCTTCTCAAATTGCGTCAGTTTACTTCCTTCCTGTTTACCACAGTGGTGTTTAACCTCGTAATGTTCTTTGTCGGATTGTTCTACAATGTATCCCGTTCCATTATTTGTTATTTTTCTTTTTTATCTATCGAGCTTATGATATCTTTTTTGGTTCTGGCTCTTCTTCGAAATACTTTAATATCCTTATATTACTCTAATCCTTTTTGGGCTACTTCAGTTTTATATTTTTTGATGTCTTCTCTCAAAATTTTCCTTACTGTTTTATTCCCTTCTATCTATTCCGCAGTGGTTCTTTTGTTACCCAAAACATGTCTTTTTTACTATACCATTTATAACTTCGTTTTTAATACTTAAAATATGAGTAGAATGCGGCAATAAAAATACCATCCAAAGTCTAACTCTCGCAATCGTAAAGAAGTATCGAACAAATATAACATTTTAACATACGTTGTCTCAGCTCTCGACTTAGTTTTAAACTTATAGAGAACTTTTTAATGTCCATGAATATTTTTCAGTTTTACTCAGTTCTTAAAATTATTTCTCATCTTGTTCATTAAATATAGTTCCGAGATATTTAAATGAGGAAACTTGTGCTGTCGAAATGCTGTTGGCAGTTAAGGACACGTCCCTTGCAGTTATTGAGAATAACATTACTTTAGCTTTAGAGATATTTATAAGTAGGCCAAATCACCAAATATTGCAGTGTAGAACACTCGATCTATCATCATTTTTAATTCATATATATTACATGCTACGATGATAGTATCATCAGTGTATCGTATATTGTTAATTAACTTTCCACTGATATTTATTCTGTCTATTATTTCATTAAGTACAGTGCGTACATCCCCGCCTCCACATACATACATACATATGTCAAGTATTTGTCTGAATATTGTTTTCCTAGACATGTCAGAAAGAATAATATTGGTCTTCTAATTCTGAGATACTGATACTTGCTTCCACTAGAGTTCGGTAATAATAGCTGTCTGTTCTATCAATTCTAGTTCATTTTGATATTCTAATCATTTTCTCATGGTTACCACAGTCGAACGCTTTATAGTAATCTAAGAAGGAGAGAGATCAATATCTTTATCTTTGCACCTTTCCTTTAATACGTTGATGGAAAAAAATGGTTTTTTTTTCTAAATATTAAAAATTTAATCCATTTTTTCTCTTCTAAACCCTTTCCAGGGATATATTGTACATAGTCTAAAAATCAAAATATATTCAGAAATATTTATTCAGCATGTATTATAGCAAAAACATTTAATTGCTAAACTTACAAACCTTGACACATATTTTAAAACTACTTTTTCCAAAAATAATTAGCCGAAACGTCTTTAAGAGCAAACTCGGGCTTATTAAACAAAAGTTTTCAAACTTCGCCTTCCAGAGTTTAAATTCTTTTGTTAGTCTTCCATTCTGCAAACATTTTAAAACTTCTTTGATATGTCATTAGTGCTGATGAACGTATTTAAGCTTTTGTATTTCTGCTTTTGAATGTATTGCATGCTTCCCATTTAAAATTTATTTTGTTAGATTTAATTTTTCAATTAACTTTTTTCTATCGCAATAAAGTTAATAATTTTGCTATTTAAAGAGATAAGAGGATATAAAGTATCCTGAAAGAAAATGCTAAAATGCCTCATGGACATATATTCATATAAAAGAAATCTAGAGAAAAGTCTTACAGCACAATGAGAATAAATATTCTTTAATATCAGTTTATAACTCCACTATGTAGATAGAAATACAGTGAGAAAATACTTAGAGGCCATCAATTTACGAACAGAAGACAGTTTTGAGACCATAGCAAATATTTTTATACCATATTTACTAGGTTGATATATAGCCTAAAACTACATCGCCATCGGAAACCTTATAACTTTTGTCAGTTCACTTTTTTTCCTCTCTAGTTACCAAATCTCAAACGTTCCAAAAGAAATCAAAATCGACATTAAGACATTGTCAGTCTAAATAGTTTCATTTCTGTACCACTTTTGTTCCACAACTCATCTACATTTAAACGACTCGATTTTAATACCTCGTCTAAATACATCAATGCAATAACTGCTTGAATCTCCAATACAGCTGTATCTTTTGTGTCTCTTTCACGCTGGTAGTTTGCCCTAGTTGACTGAATGTGTTTATTTGTATATAGAACAATCAAGTTTAGTAATTCATTTGGAAAAAGATACTTCCAAATTTAAGTTTCTGTTTTTAAATTCTTTGTACCCTCTTTTACTCTTGGATAGGATGTTTTATTAAATTTGTTGCACGAGTTTTCACATTTCTGTTAGGAACATATTTCTCCCATTGTGTACTGCCATCTTTTCTAACAAACATAGGCTGTTTTTCTGTCAGCTTCTTCTGAGTCCTAAATTTTTTTTTCTGTGTCACTACATAAATCCTGCCTTCCTAAGTTGTCGTCTTCCCCAGGCTCCTCATGGTTATCATACTGAAAAACTGGTTCCACATTAACTTCTTCCAAACATTGCATCATAAGCTGGTTCAAACGGACCTGTTCTTTTTCTCAAGAGCACGTGATCTGTAAGGAATTGCAAAATCAATTTTAAATATTTATAATTTTTAAATTTAGATAAATATAATTGGAAAAATATAAGATAAAACGTACCTTTCTTTTTACGAATATAGAAAATAATGGAAAATAGAAACCAAATGTTATAAATCAAACGCTCACACGCGGATTCACAGTCCTCATATGCAAAAAAAGCTCAAACAAACTCACTAACAAACATTTACTTAAAGACTATTTATCAAGATACTGTGACCGAAAAATACTCAGCGGTGCTTAAAGATACAGTGACGGATTTTAAAATAAAGGGCAGAAAAATTTGTCAGCGGAGTGAGAGTCCGCGTGCGAGCCCCAAAAGGTTTTAATTGAATGAATATTGTTGCTTCTGCAAGAGCTCGTTTTCTTTGAAAGTATATTGAAAATCATAATAGTTCCTATCCTAGAGTAATTATTTCTTGTTCACTGTACAGGGTGAGTCAACGATTGGATGAAGTAAGTTTGTGCCTTTTCGGTGAAATTTACAAAGAAACTATATTTATTGTTTGATACAGTTTATTTTTACGCAGATTTTAAAAATATTTAGGACTCTACAGGGTGAGCCAAAAAACTAGGACAGCATAAAGATGTATTTTTTTAAATAGAACACCCTATATACGAATCGTATTTTCGATTTAGCTTATAATTTTAAATCTTTTTTATTAAGGGTTTACTATAACAAAACTTTATAGTTTCTGAGATAATTAAGTTTAAAGAAAAAAAGTCACATTTTCAAGCATCAATTCAATCCTAAATAACGTTTTCAATTTTGTGACAAATACATTCAAATTTGGAATTTAGCAAGGCCAAGGACAAGTTAACATAATTTTTACCTAATATTTGCAATAAAAGCTACAGGGTGTTGAACACATCGGCTCAAATTTGAACAAGTTTAAATGAATAAATATCTTTTTTTTTTAAATGGTACACCCTGTATATTTTCATGTTATTTAATAGAGTAATAAAAACCCTAAAAGTTTTGTTCAATATATCCTATACCTATTTATAATAGATATTTCAGTTTTTCTTATTTTCCATACTTTTTTACAGAAATAGTCTTCATTATCATAGTAGCCATGGCAAAAACAATGTAAAAGAACATTTTTCTGTGTGTCAAATTTATAACCGCAATCGCTTCTTTTGGTTTTTATGTAGCGTAGTTTGATTCTTTTTGCATTAATCTTATATTGTAAAATGAATTTTCCAAGGAATGAGTTAATAGATATGATTTATACAATAGGAGAGGCTCAAAAAAATTGCCTTCTTGCTCAAAGAATTTACAAAATGAAGTATCCTGATCGACGCCAGCCTAATACCCTTACTTTTCAAAACTTAATGCAAAGATTTGATTCTTCTGGTACTGTTCATTATCCAAAACGTAAAGTGGTCAACAAACCAGTAACTAATGAAGAAAAAGAACTACAAGTATTGTTAAATTTTCAGGAAAATCCTTATATTGGTAGCCGTCAGTTAGCAGCATTATGTGAAACATCACAATCCACCGCTAATCGTACTACCAAGAAATATAGATATCATCCATATCACATGGAATTACACCAAGAATTGCATGGACAGGATTTTGAAAGTTGTGTAAACTTTTGTCGTACAATAAATGCGGAGATTCAATTAAATCCAAATTTATTATGCAAGGTAATGTTTAGTGATGAAGCTACTTTTAGAAGTAACGGTGCCGTAAATAGACGCAACATGCATTATTATGCCACAGAAAACCCATTTTGGATTAGAGAGGTGCAACATCAAAACCACTGGTCATTAAATGTTTGGTGTGGTATTCATCATAATCGAATTATTGGACCCCACTTTTTTAATGAACCACTAAATGGCCATAGTTACCTGAACTTTCTACAAGAAGAACTACCCCAACTGCTTCAAGGTCTCGATAGGGATGAGCTCGAAAGTATGTGGTTCCAGCACGATGGTGCGCCTCCGCATTACCATCGTGAAGTTCGTGCGTTTTTGGACCAACGATATCCGCAAAAATGGATTGGACGTGGGGGTTTCATTGAGTGGCCACCAAGGTCTTGCGACATCGCCCCATTAGATTTCTTCCTATGGGGTTATATTAAAAATTAGGTGTATGTTAATCCACCAACAACAGTGGAAGATATGCGAAACAGGATTAGGGATACCTGTAGAACAATAACGCCACTAATTTTGTCCAGGGTCCGAAAAAATCTGCAAAAAAGACTAAATTTGTGCATTGCACAAGAGGGTCGTTTATTCGAACACTTATTAAAAAGAAATAATTTATCTCAGTATTTAATAGGTAATTTTTTTGTTTCAATTTAGTATAAAAGTAAATATGTATTTGCCTTGTCGTTATTGTTGTGTTAATTTTTTCACATTATGTTTAATTAAACTATTGCCGTTGTAATATCACGAATAATGTATTTCATCATATTTAACCACATTCTATTTGTTTCTGTAGTTTCTTTTTATTATTTTACATGGCTACTATGACAATGAAGACTATTTCTGTAAAAAAGTATGGAAAATAAGAAAAACTGAAATATCTCAAAAACTATTATAAATAGGTATAGGATATATTGAACAAAACTTTTAGGGTTTTTATTACTCTATTAAATAACATGAAAATATACAGGGTGTACCATTTAAAAAAAAAGATATTTATTCATTTAAACTTGTTCAAATTTGAGCCGATGTGTTCAACACCCTGTAGCTTTTATTGCAAATATTAGGTAAAAATTATGTTAACTTGCCCTTGGCCTTGCTAAATTCCAATTTTGAATATATTTGTCACAAAATTGAAAACGTTATTTAGGATTGAATTGATGCTTGAAAATGTGACTTTTTTTCTTTAAACTTAATTATCTCAGAAACTATAAAGCTTTGTTATAGTAAACCCTTAATAAAAAATATTTAAAATTATAAGCTAAATCGAAAATCCGATTCGTATATAGGGTGTTCTATTTAAAAAAAAATACAATTTTATGCTGTCCTAGTTTTTTGGCTTACCCTGTAGAGTCCTAAATATTTTTAAAATCTGCGTAAAAATAAACTGTATCAAACAATAAATATAGTTTCTTTGTAAATTTCACCGAAAAGGCACAAACCTACTTCATCCAATCGTTGACTCACCCTGTACTTAGGTAATAAATAAGTAAATAAATTTTTATTTTTTTTATGCTTTTTTTAAGGAATATTATTTTTTTCACACTTTTTTTTAAATTTCATATGATTATATGTTTTTCAACCTTAAAAGTATATTTTATAAATATTGCTTTTAAAAGAGCTATAGGAAAAATTATAAATAATTTTTCATAGTTTGTAGCATTATAAAATGCTTATTTAAAGTATCTGGAGGTATATCTTCTTTTGTTATATTGAATGTTCTTTTCGGTTAAGAGAGGAGTTTTAATTTGGTCTCTTTGCATCTGGTGATAATTTTTTCTTTTCAATAAATCTATTTATTATTATTATTTCACTGATATTTTCACTAAGCTACTAAGATAAGAGTATAATCTCTGTTATAAATTGGAATTTTTCCCTTTTCCTGATGGCGAATCCGAAAATATAACGGAATTTTATATATACTTTATTTAGTTCCGTTCATCGGGGCAATAGGCACGTCTTTATAACTATAAACGTTGTTTTCCTTAATTAATTTTGATATAGTTCAAATAAATATTATTGATGACGTATGGATATTCTTTCGTTGGACCAACTGTATATAACCACATAATATTTGCCTTAAAAAAATGAAATACTTTTCAACGCACTTGCGTCATCTGTCTTCCAACGAGTTCATTCCATCAGAGAAAGGATTTCGATTGGCGTTCAAAATGGGTCTGTATATTAGAAAAATGTATTTTATGGAATCTCCGGTAAACTGCATAATCTGGGATATAACATACGTAATAAATTGCACTTATTTTTTTTCAATTCCAAAAACTTCCCAGCAAACTGCTCTTAGCGAAGAACAAGGGACGAGATTGCATCAAGAAATAAAACATTCTGAGGGGAAGAGAGGTGCGATAAATTAATTGTAATTGTTCTGCGAGGAGGACCATAGATGCTATTCATAAAATTAGTCCTTTTGTATAAGTTTAAATGTAGATTTTTTTTGGAATATCTGTAGAATATAGAGAATTGCGAAGGATGTCTGAAGAGAAATATTTGTTATCTGAATTGTGTTGAGACATTTCTAATGATTTTTTTTTTATTTCAGGTAAGTATTCTGCTACACAGCGCACTTTCAACACATTGAAGTAAGTATTTATTTTATCCTATGGATTGGCATACATCATATGTGTATTACCACATACATATATAGGGTTGTGATAAAGAAAAAGATCAGCCTTTATTTGGTGTTATGGTCAAAAATATGTATTAAATAATAAATATTTTTGTTTATATTCTTTTAGAAACGATATTTTCACTTTCTGTATATTAAAATTAATTCTCATGTGCCTTAATATTAAAGGAATTTACATTAATATTTATGGTACATTGCATGAGATTCCGGAAGATGGCGCAACTTGTATTGAACTTTTTATTTAGTATGATATAAATTGATTAAAGGACACAATTTTCTTATGATGAGATGCACATATCTGCAAGTACTGACGGAAAACAATGCGTTCGAAACCAGCCTACATATGACGGTACACTATTTATGGAAAAAATTTTCACCTTTTTCTGAAAGCAGAATTTTTGGACCTCATATTAATATTGGTGCACTAAATATGTGATAACATATCCTAAATTCAATGAACGCTGGCTGTATATTTAATGTACATAGTCAAGTAATGATCGAAACTTTAAATTTAATATATGATTACATTAGATTTAATGGAACAAATTAATTGAGATTAATGTAAATTATTAAATTTAAACGTATTTAATAAACGTTTATAAAATTAGCTTCCAGCTCATTTACCTTAAATTTAATGCGTTTCCTTTTTACAGTGTACCTAAAATCTGAAATGTAATTTTTCCAGGACTTTTTTTTTCTCAAAAATATGCATGTTAAAATTATTTTCAGTACGTGATAAAAATTTCATAGAGGTTATAAAACTTTATATTTCCAGTTTTATTAAAAATATTTTGGATCATAAATGAAAAGTGGATTTACTAGTTATAAAATGAAACTTAAAAGTTTACTTGTTATTAAAGTTTTATTTAAAAAATGTTCCGGATTTATTTAATTCGAGTAAATGTATTTATAATATTGTATACAAAAAGTCTGTAATGAATGGGTTTTAGATTAAATGGAGCTATATATGCCTTATTAATAAATGCTCTCAAAGTCCTATTTAATAGATGTTTAGAGCCCAGACAAATCCCAACCTCATGGAACAATGCCATAATGATAATCATGCATAAGAGAGGCGATTCCACCGACCTAAAAAAACTACCGTCCAATCAGTCTCCTCTCCCACATGTACAAACTATTTAAAAAAATAATAGTAAGAAGGTTGACTCCCAAATTAGATTTCTACCAACCTAGAGAACAAGCAGGTTTCAGATCCGGTTATGGTACAAACGACCACTTGCTAGTTATGAAAACGCTCATAAAAAAAACAGTGGAGTACAACAAACCACTGGTCTTAATATTTGTGGACTACGAGAAAGCGTTCCATTCAGCGGACCAAAACAAAATATTTGCTACACTAGCTGATTGTAGAGTCGACCACAGATATGCAGCTTTAATTAAGAACATATATAATAGCGCAACAGCAAGTGTGAAAGTCCATTCCAAAAAATAACATCCACATTTAGAATGGAACGTGGCGTACGACAAGGTGATAACATCTCACCAAAACTATTTACAATGCTGCTAGAATACATGTTTAAAAAAATAGGTTGGGGGAACATGGGAATTAATATAGATGGTGAACGATTAAACCACCTACGCTTTGCAGACGATATCGTGTTGATTTCTGATAACCTTGAAGAAGCCCAAGAGTTACTAAGGACACTGAGTGCAGCGTCAGATGTGGTAGATCTAAAAATTAACTGTACAAAAACTCAGTGTATGACAAACTTAGTTCCAAGTAGCAACATATCCCTAAACGAATCTGAAATCGAGTATGTAACATTTTATAAATATTTCGGCCATGAACTGAGAATAAACCGAGATAACCAGACCAGCGAAATTCAAAGACGCATGGGCGGCGTTCGGCAAGCTGAGAAAGGACGTATTAAAAAGCAATATACCGATTTGCTTGAAAAGAAAGGTTTATGAGCAGTGTGTGCTCCCTGTGCTCACGTACGGTGCAGAAACTTTAACATTCACTAAGAAAAGTTGCGAAAAAATTAGAGTGATTCAGCGAGCCCTGGAGAGGTCGATGTTGGGAATAACACTGAGAGATAAAGTTCCAAATGTAATTATTAGAACTAGAACAGGGATCAAGGATGCTATAGAAAGTATAGCACATATGAAATGGAACTGGGCCGGACATGTGGCGAGAATGGAAGACGCTAAGTGGACTAAACGCATTATAGAGTGGCGACCTAGGCTCCAGGCATTTAGAAGTAGGGGCAGACCTCCAACACTGTGGACTGATGATATCAAGAGAATCGCAACAAACTGGATTCAATCAGCACAAGATCGGGAACATTGGAAACGATTAAGGGAGGCCTATGTTTAGCAGTGGACGCTACAGGCTGTGTGATGATAATGATGATGATGCCATATTAAAATTTCACCCCTGATTGAGATAGGTAGCTTTAGTTTAATTTTTGTTTTTCCATAAATTAGAATGTTTGGGATGTCAACTCAGACATTAGTTATCTTAAATGTGTGTTGAGTGTAGTTTTAGAAAATTTCAAAAATTTTGACACCGTTAGGGCAAAAATACATAAAAAGAAACCTATTATTAATGATAAAAATATCGAATTTGTAGTTCAGGGATATTTTGCGGCATATCCTGTGATATCGTTAGCACAAGTGGCTTTACATACAGATGTCTCAAAAAGCTCAATACATATAATTCTGTTGAAACACATATTCCACTCCTATTTAATATCTGTGGTTCAACACATAAGAGATACTGATTTACTAATTACTACATGATAGCAGTTTCTTAGATGGTAAAAGTTGAAGACAATTCAATAAATATCAAGAAAGTTATTAACAATTGAAAAATAAGCCATTTTTAATGTTTAATTTGCAATAACTTTTTTGTTTACAGACCGATTTAGACAAACAAAAACTCATTTTGAAGAAATTTTCAAGGCAATTCATCTGTGAAACATTTTTCTCTAAATCCCTTAGATTTTCCGTAAAATCCAAAAAAAAACGGGGGAAAATCATTTTTCGACCTATTTGTTAAAAAAAAAAAACAATGTTCCAACCAAAAGTTGTTGAGACACGAGATGAGATGTCATTTCGACTACCTTCCCCTATCGATTTCTGCAATCAGATCGCAGGCAGTACTTGAGTCATTTTTACCTCTCAAAAATCGCTTCGTTTTCTGGCCTAAGTAAATGACGCGTTCGAAAGCCTATTTTCAGACTCAATTAGAGAAGCCACCAATGATGAACTTACTCGGAGATGCGAAAAATGTTTGAAAGTGCAGAGTGGAAATTTTAAACATTTACTAAAATTAGTTGTTTTCCTAGTATGTAAACCGTTCAGCATTTTTACAATACAGAAATGTTAAATTGTCAGTATTTCATAAACGGCCAATTTATGAAATAAAGAAACTTATACAAAGTCACCCTTATTTTTAATGCTAAATAAGATAACATTTTAAAGATAGAAGATTTATATTTCAAAAAATAGACATTTAACGATTTTTTCAATTTAATATTATTTTTTGATCATCATCATCATCATCATCATCATCATCACACAGCCTGTAGCGTCCACTGCTGAACATAGGCCTCCCTCAATCGTTTCCAATGTTCCCGATCTTGTGCTGATTGAATCCAGTTTGTTGTGATTCTCTTCATATCATCCGTCCACCGTGTTGGAGGTCTGTTTCTACTTCTAAATGCCTGGAACCTAGGACGCCACTCCATAATGCGTTTAGTCTACCTAGCGTCTTCCATTCTCGCCACATGTCCGGCCCAGTTCCATTTCATATGTGCTATACTTTCTATAGCATCCTTGATCCCTGTTCTAGTTCTAATAATTACATTTGGAACTTTATCTCTCAGTGTTATTCCCAACATCGACCTCTCCAGGGCTCGCTGAATCACTCTAATTTTTTCGCAACTTTTCTTAGTGAATGTTAAAGTTTCTGCACCGTACGTGAGCACAGGGAGCACACACTGCTCATAAACCTTTCTTTTCAAGCAAATCGGTATATTGCTTTTTAATACGTCCTTTCTCAGCTTGCCGAACGCCGCCCATGCGTCTTTGAATTTCGCTGGTCTGATTATCTCGGTTTATTCTCAGTTCATGGCCGAAATATTTATAAAATGTTACATACTCGATTTCAGATTCGTTTAGGGATATGTTGCTACTTGGAACTAAGTTTGTCATACACTGAGTTTTTGTACAGTTAATTTTTAGACCTACCACATCTGACGCTGCACTCAGTGTCCTTAGTAACTCTTGGGCTTCTTCAAGGTTATCAGAAATCAACACGATATCGTCTGCAAAGCGTAGGTGGTTTAATCGTTCACCATCTATATTAATTCCCATGTTCTCCCAACCTATTTTTTTAAACATGTATTCTAGCAGCATTGTAAATAGTTTTGGTGAGATGTTATCACCTTGTCGTACGCCACGTTCCATTCTAAATGTGGATGTTATTTTTTGGAATGGACTTTCACACTTGCTGTTGCGCTATTATATATGTTCTTAATTAAAGCTGCATATCTGTGGTCGACTCTACAATCAGCTAGTGCAGCAAATATTTTGTTTTGGTCCGCTGAATCGAACGCTTTCTCGTAGTCCACAAATATTAAGACCAGTGGTTTGTTGTACTCTACTCTTTTATCTATGAGCATTTTCATAACTAGCAAGTGGTTGTTTGTACCATAACCGGATCTGAAACCTGCTTGTTCTCTAGGTTGGTAGAAATCTAATTTGGGAGTCAATCGTCTTGTTATTATTTTTATAAATAGTTTGTACATGTGGGAGAGGAGACTGATTGGACGGTAGTTTTTTAGGTCAGTGAGATCGCCTCTCTTATGCATGATTATCAGTATGGCATTGTTCCATGAAGTTGGGATTAACCGGTCTCTAAACATCTATTAAATAGGACTTTGAGAGCATTTATCAATTTTTCCCCTCCTGCTTTAATACTTTCAATAACAACGCCATCTTCTCCTGGGGCTCTGTTGTTTTTCATTTCTTGTAAAGCCACTTAAATTTCTGATGATGAAATTTCTGGTATATTTTCTGAGCCTTGATTGCAGACTTGGGATGTTTGTTAGTTCATTGTCAATGGTGTACTTTTTGTATAACGCGCTGTAGAAATCTTCCACTTTTTAGAGTATTTCTTCCCTATCTGTTGTAATTGTACCTGCTGCATCGCGGAGTTTATGAATCTGTTTGTTCCTTCTGCCAGGTTTCTTTTAAGTATTTTTAAGCTTTTATTCTGCTCAATTACATCTGATATCGCTTCCGATTTGTATTTTCGTATATCTCTTCTTATAAGCCTTGATATTTCTCTGCTAATTTGCCTATATTCTCCCGAGTTCTTCTGTTCTATTTTTCTTCGTCTTTCAATAAGCTCTTTTGTGTGTTGACTTAATTTATCTGATGTTTTACTTTGTCTATTACAATACTTTTCTACGGTATTTTTTAGGATGTTTACTATTTGGTTATTTGTTTCCTCCAGGTCTATGGTTTCCAAAGTTTGGAGTCCGTTTTCAACATATTCTGTGTATTCAGATAGATTTTCTGGGGTTGTCGATCTTCTTAGGTCCTTTCCTGTTACTAGTTTGGCTCTTTTTTGATCACCCTGTATTTATTTATTATCAAAATATCGAAACAGTCCTAAAGAAGATAACCCATCTCAATTAAATAATCAATTCATTCATGTAGGACGAACTCATAGTTATGTTTAGGCCTGCAAACACTATTTTTAACATAAAATTTAAAATATGTCAAAAAAAGTTAGACTTAGGTATAGTATCCTTAAATTGAAATGACAAATAGGGTGTTCCATTTAAAATAAACAAAAAAGCATCAACTTCCAGTATAACCTGAAGTGCCACCATCTTGAAAATATTTTTATCGAATTGACCCCATTGATTTTAGTTAACTGCCAAATTTTGAAAGTTTGCTAAAAACTATTTTCCGGGAAATCGATGGCGTCAGTTCATCGTAAGAAACACTGCATTTACTAGTAGCTTGACTTCAATTTAACTTGAAATTAATGCAATTTAATTTATATACAAATCTATGGCCGCTAGAATCAAAAAAATACAGAAAAGGCCACGGATTGGAAAATTACCATTCATAAATGAAATTTCGATTTATTAATAACATGTCGTCAATTATTCAGAAAACGGGTATATTTTTACATAATCTATACTTTCAATGAATATTTTGAGCCATAATGAATTTTCCAACAACGAAATTTTGTTGTTTAAGTTAATTTTAATGACTGTACAGCAACAAATTGAACTTTAATACCCTGTATTTGATAAACAAGCACCATGTTATTAGGGCAAGTTATTTCATGACTTACTCATTGCTTTCTACTTTGAAGAAACAACTTTTATAACGGTTATATCAAGGAAAAATTACGTAGCTGAATTCATATGATAAAACTTATTTTTGTAGATTGGAAAAAACTTCCTTATACAGCCACGAGCAAAAGTATTAAGCACCCTTATTGTTTATCTCTGTCTTGACAACAAGTGTCCAGATAAGTTCCTTATGGTTTTATTATTGCATTAGGGTATGTTTTCACAGAAATAAGACAAAGACAAATAATTATGACATGCAGGTATGCATTAACACATTATTTCTTCGAATGAGTTTGTTGTCAGAGTTTGAAGTAAATACATGTATTTTGCGCAATTATTTCTACCACATTTTTAAAGACTAACATTTATAATGTAAACCATGACTAAAAAAACTGAAGTTTGTGCAGAACAGTGCCTAAAACTTAAGACTTTACATGAACAAGGCATGTCTTGAGTAAAGATAGCCCGAGAAGTGAAGTGTTCGCGTTGTGCCGTGCAATATGCATTGAATCGTTTCAAAGAGACTGGATGCCATGAAAACAGGCCAAGAACAGGCAGAAAGAAAGTTACTACAGATCGTGATAACCGATTATTGAGTAGGCAGTCTCTACAAGACAGCAAAAAAAAAGCTTTCGATCTCGCTGCAACTTTGTTTGAAGCAAAATGCAAATGTGTGAGTGTACATACTATGAGAAGAAGGCTTTCTAAGGCTAGATTAAAAGCTTGTAAGGCAAGAAAGAAGCCGTGGCTGTGGGAGCACAATAAGAAAAATCGATTTGAGTAGGCCCTCTAATATGGACAGTGGAAGATTGGCCCAACGTACTATGGTCAGACGAATCTAACTTCGAAGTATTGTTATTTACTTTGTGTTTTATTTTAAAATAAGTTAATATCTTTGAAAACAAATTCTACAAGAAAAATAATGAAATCTTAAATTAAATCAGTTTTTTCTCTTTAACAGGTGTTTGGAATTCACAATGTGACTTATGTCAGGCGCTGGGTGGGCGAGGAATACAAACCAGAATGTGTGGTGCCCACTGTTAAACACGGTGAAGGGTCTATTATGATTTGGGGTTGCAGTTCTAAAAGCAGCTTCAGCGCCATCGGTAACGCAAATTATCTGCGATAAAAATAGTGATGGAATAAAATTCCAGCAAGACAACGCCATTTGCTACAAATCGGCTCACATTATAACGTGAATGGCTCAGAACGGTATTGACCTTTTAGACTGGCCACCACAATCGCCACCAATTTAATTGAGGATATTTGGTCAATTTTGAAGAAAAAGATCCGAAGACACTCTTTAAGTAATAAACAAACACTACTGATTGGTTTAAGGCATAATTGGAAACAGTTATCCGTAGATGAATGTTTTGAGCTGGTAGAGTCAATGACGAATAGAGTGGCTACTATCATTAAATCAAAAGGTGGACCGACCAAATATTAATTATTTTAATATAATACATGTTAAATTGCTTCAATACTAGCAATTTTGTAGAGTGCCTAATACTTTTGCCCGTAGTTGTAGTACTTTTTACAGCTGCGTAAGCTAAGTTAATATTTCGTTCCAGAATCCGACGTCTTATTTGTTACATGTCAAGTTCAGGCATGGTTTATCATTTTATTTAAATCTTTTAAAATCATATTATGACTCGTTGTTAGTGCTACTTGTAACGTTTCAACGTTTGTTGTTTACCAATAAACGTCACAATGTGTACAGCAGCTCATTTTCCGTGGTGAGGTAGTGAGTCTTGAAAAAATAATTCAAAATATATTTTTGTTTTAACTAGAGCGTTGTGCGAGGTAAACAACTGAAAAAAAAACTTACTGAAAGTCTTAATAAAACACAAGAATCATTACTATGTTACTAAACCATACTGATTTTGGAAATTTTGTGGTTATGTTAAATTTATTTAATGTTAGAATGAAATAGTATGAAAGCTTCTCTAGGCGAAATGTTCAAATATCATGTCGTATCATGAGTGATTTTATAAATACTTAGGAGGTAAAAGGTGTAGCTTTTTGTTACTTCTGATGATTATACAGGTCTGTGTTTCATTATGGCCATTGTATTTCTTAAGCCCATTATTTCTAAAGCCTTGTTTCAGATCCACCATAAAAATTTTAGTTCCATTGACCGCCCCATAAAAAGGAGAGGTGTCTCTAATGTAAGGACAAGCGCTCATCTCTCAGGCAAAAACAAGACAGTGACGCGATGCAGCAATGGAATACACATATCTGATCGTGTCGTGTCTCGTTAGTATGCGCGACATAATTTAAAAGGCCACTAAACAGACTTGTTGTAAGTCTTTGTCGCGTCTGTGTTTTGTCCTTATTTGATACGTGAGCATTTGGCCTAAGACTATCAAAATTTCTTCTATATTTATCAGCTAAACTAAACTAAATACGGGAAATAATAAAAACTGATAATCAAATATGACAAAGGAGGATAAGGCAGCACAGATCATCAACATAGGACAAGACAAGTTATCAACAGTTCAAGATAATCCTAAGACAAATCTAAAAACGGTATAAGAAAAATGCACTATGCTATTTAAATGAGTAAACTCTCACCTCTAAAAGGATGTCGGCCTCCCAATAAATGATATCTCAACGAGATATTCTTACTGATTTAAAGGCACAAATCAAAATAAAAACGAGAATCTAGAACAAGACATTTCAACAACTCTCTTCCATTAATTATAAGATTCGCCAGTCAGTTGCATTATTTTGAGTTTTCTTTATCAATCGAATAACCTCTTCACATTGAAAAACTTTGATGAAAAACAACTAACCAGTGCCATTTACTACATCATGTTATAAATGACAACTTACTGCTTGTAAAATGAAATTAAATAATTCTCTTTAAACGAAATATTGCCTTATTAATGGGTAGAAAATTGAAAATGCTGCAAAATATTACACATAAACAATATGTGCTCTCAATTTACAAGTTCTCTAATGTAACATTTGTGTAGTATCAACTAAAAATCATATTAAATGGTGTCATTTATATCACTTTTTGATAAAAAAGGATTATCACAAATGACACTACTGTATAGACAGCTCAAAATACATGTCATATAAAACCTTACTCCGGAATAAATTGTAGTTAAAAGTGAATACAATCCAGAAGAGGTTAAAGAACAAAAAAGTGAATTGAAATTCTATACCAGTAGAAACTACACAATAGAAATCAAAAATGGAAGTACAACTTCAAGCTACATTAAATCAGATACTGATAATAATACTAGACATGAAAACAAGCCAAGAAGAGATGAAACAAGAATTGAATGAAGATATGCGAAAAATCAAGAACATTTAAAGAAAAGCCAAACACATAAACAATATGTGCTCTCAATTACAAGTTCTCTAATGTAACATTTGTGTAGTATCAACTAAAAATCATATTAAATGGTGTCATTTATATCACTTTTTGATAAAAAAGGATTATCACAAATGACACTACTGTATAGACAGCTCAAAATACATGTCATATAAAACCTTACTCCGGAATAAATTGTAGTTAAAAGTGGATACAATCCAGAAGAGGTTAAAGAACAAAAAAGTGAATTGAAATTCTATACCAGTAGAAACTACACAATAGAAATCAAAAATGGAAGTACAACTTCAAGCTACATTAAATTAGATACTGATAATAATACTAGACATGAAAACAAGCCAAGAAGAGATGAAACAAGAATTGAATGAAGATATGCGAAAAATCAAGAACATTTAAAGAAAAGCCAAGAAGAAATGAAGCAAGGATAAAAAGAAAATATGACAAAAACCAAGATATACCATTTTGATTTTTCTTGAAATATGCATTGATGACACTAAAAATAAGCCCAAAAAAATATTAAGAAAAATCAATAAAATATAAAACAGGAACTAACAAGAAGCCTAGAGAACATGAGACAGGAACGTAAGAAAAGTTAAGAAGATGTGAAACAAAAACTAAAAAAAATATTAAAAAAGTTCAAGAAGACATCAAGCGCATAGAACAAGAAATGCAACAAAAGATTAGTAAAATTAGAGATGTACATAGCGAAGTACCACATGAGGTGACGGGAATTTAGAAACAGATGCAACAGTTACATTTGTAAATTGAGGAGGTAGCCAGTACAGGTATAATAAAGGTAGCTGGTGGTCCTGCAACTAGTGTGATGAAGCCATCTACCTTCGACGGTAGAGTACCTTGGCTTACCTATGTCCGTCAATTCGAAGCCGCCTCCGCCGGCAATAATTGGAGTCCACCGAAGAAGGCACGTGCTCTAGCAATACGAGGTGAAACTATGGAGGTTTTACGTAACATTCCCGAAGCAAAACATAATGATTACGAGTTTACTGTTACTTTTCTGGAGTTACGCTATGAGAAAGCCTTATTATTATTTATAAAGCCTTAATCCAAAGAAGAAGACAAAAATACAACGAAAATCATCAAGAATATGAAACCGATATAATGAGACTAATAAATTTGACTTAGATAACATATCCAGAAGAAATAAAGCAAGAATCAGCAGAAGTTTTATTGAAGATTTATGTGACCCAGAAAATTTCTGAGGCTAATGCTCTTCAATTTGAAACAATCAAACAGATCTCCAGGGACCAAGGGAGAATAATAAGAAGAGTCAACGTTTCCCAGGATGATCGGAAGATCAACGAGGAAATCTTCATGAGGTTAATGAGGGAGTTAAAAGAATTTTTAAACAAATAAAAAACACGTAACAACAAAAACATAACTTTCCATAGCTGAAAGAGCAGTAGTGTCCTGACAGTCATTCTGATAGCTATCTACTTCATGCTATACATATAGGTGATAAAGTTCGCAGGAGAGACTTGGAGAAAGTCTTTGCTTGCTGAACTTAGAGAAGTTTGGTTAAGTAGTAGTATCCTCTGTTTTGGATTTGCTGTTTACAAAGATAAAAAAAGATGCTGCAATTGTTATCAAGGCTTGCGATGGAGTTGAAGTATGCGGTTGTCGTATTAGTGTGACTCATGTTAGACCAAGAACACAGGGTCAGGGTTGCCGATACTATTAGAAAAATATGCGTTGTTACCAGTGCAGATATAATGGTCATTTTTACCACGATTGCCCGGAAATTACTGCTGGCGGAGGCGATGGCAGAAAGGTCCGGAAGAGATAAAAGGATTACTCGGGGCCACCGTGGAGAACGGGACGATAGAGACCGTAACCGCGAAAGGGCCTACAGAAAAAAAATGTTCTACGGGTCATCCTCGAGAAGATACGTCTAGAGAGATCACGACCACGAAAGGGACTAAGAAAGAATAACGTTTTACAGATCATCCTCGAGAAGATACGTCGAAAAGGACCCCGATCGCGAACGGGACTATGGAAGAAGCACGTCCTACATGTCATCCTCGGGAGGTACAACAACGACTACAAAAAAAAAAGAGATAAAACGAAGATCTGCTATAACCTCAAAGCCAATACTGGTGGATTGATGGTTGGTGAAAAAGTATGGCTGTACACTAAAGCTTCACAAGTCAAACGTAGTGATCCGAGTAAACAATCTGGTTTACCGAATTCAGAAAAGCCCTCATACAAAGATGAAAGTTGTGCATCTTGACAGATTTACCCATTATCAAGATCAAGAAGGTTGATCGGGACAATCAAGGCTTGGAAGGGGGCAATGTAACGGACTTTATAGCAGCATACACTTCATAGTATTAGTTTGCATTTCTAGTTTGTACGGCGTTAGGTTTATTTTCTACGAGTACATAATTTATTTAGTTAATTTTACCTTTTGATAAGTTCCTCCTGAGACATCTATGAAAGAAGGTCTGGAATATTTTAGAAAATTATATTTCCTTGTTTTCGACATGGAACGCCTATGGCAAAAGATCTAGAAATCGCAAGATTATTCCTTTTTCATATTTTTATTGCACCATGTAGTATGGAAATCCATCTAGAAAGATCCGTAATATTCTGGTATCCGGTGTATTTTTTTCCTGTCCAAAATCAATTTCATAGTTTGTATTCACTCCATCTAAGTAACATTAATGCCCATTAAGTAAGTTATATCATGTTTCTGAATAGACTATTCAAATACTTCGTTGTTCGCTCAACCTGCGAGGCTCTATTTTACATGCAGAAAGAAAAAATATCGAGCGAGCCACAACAAAAGGAACGCTTTTTACTTTATATTTTACAATATGAACGAAAGGCCTTCTTATTAGACAGGATCGGTTTAAGTTACTAAATACCAAGAAAGGAAAGCTAATTTCACTAAAAGGGCTTCACTCACTTCATTGTGCGAAAGGACTTCTTCAAAGAAATAAAAATAATAGTTTCGAAGGGCGCAATAGAAGGAAACGAGGACGCATAAGATGCTTTTGGACGAGGAACATCAAGGATTGACCTAAACAAAGAAAAAATCTTCATGTAACTCTCTATGGAAACAATATTATAAAATGTTATGTAACTTACGGTATGTTAAAAGGAAAAATAATGATTGTAAATATGTAAAAAGAATCTAAAGATCTCAATTTGACTGTCCTAAATCCCTAAGATGAGGGATACAGTTTTATACAGAGCTTTAATTTAAATATATTATATTCTTTTCTTAATATCTTTATTTCAGAAATGAATGTTGAGAATAAAGAAACGCATTAATATTTATATTGAGGAAAGCCTTCCTCATTGAATGAAGATCGGCAAAAACTTTGGTATATCGCACTCTGACTTGAGTTTCTTTGATGTTCTTCGGCCTAGAGCATCGTCTGCGTCCAGTTTCGCGTTTTCCTATAATTTTACTCTGCATAAGAACGAAATCGCAGCTGCTCATAAAATATCTTCCTAACTTCACACCCTATGATTCTAGTTTATTTCCTGATATTAAAATCAGTAAAAAGAACGACGTTGTTGACTTATAGTATACAAGCCAGATAGTATATTTTGTCGGTTGTGCCATGAAGCCTCGTGAACGTCAGCTGTGGCTTCGTGGGTGGGTGGAGCAGCGGCAACCTCCCACTCATGTAAAAAAAAATGTTTTTAATCATTTCCTCCCGATTGAAAATTTGTCAAATGATAGTTGATACAATTATTTGAAGATAAAAAAAGTCAGCTGGCTGTACTGTGGTAGATTATACGTCAGCTGGTCACACGAACATGCAAAAAAATTTTTTTTTTGAGTGATTTCCTCTCAGTTAAAAATTTGTCAGATGATAGTTTACATGCTACTTTGAATAAATAAAAACGTCAGCTGGCTCTATATTGGTGGAAAAGTCGTCAGCTGATGCAGTGAAGGTGCAACGTGGAAGCCAGGCGTACGAAGTTACGTACGATCTTGCTATTGCGAAAATTACGCTACAGATTCAAAGTACAGAGAAGGGATTTTTTGACATTTTATTTATCCACCTTGGAGTATTCCATATAATAATGGAATTCTTTAAAGCAGTAGGTAAATTTATTGATAATTGTGGTTTGTTGATAATCATGGTGAATGCAGATATGTTTGCCAACGGATCCGTCAACGGATTTATTACTGACAAACACTTTAATAGATCCAAACGTCTACATCCAAAGATTACGTTAGCATTGAAAATGCTGCATTTTGAACAATTCGTCCAACAAGAGAACATAGATTTACCCACTGAAATAAAGCCTATTTGATACAGTTTTCAAAGCAAACTAGATGATCTGAACCATCAATCCAACAAGCTGAAGTAAAAGAAATATTCGAAAAATACGACCAATTCAAAATGCAATCATTGAAAGGCAAACGCGACAAGACAGCACAGTATTACATGATTTATGTCAAATTAGTCAATTAGTACATACCTCTAAAAACGAGCATCCGTACCGGTAATTTTTAGTTGTGTAAATTTGCCTTATCAAAAATAGTTAATTTATATTTGGCTTTTAGTCAATCAAATTACGCGCGTTATTTAATAAGATACCTCGATAATTTGATGAGAATCGACGAGACGCATCCAGGTTACGCGAGAACTTTGAGAAGGGATCATTTGGTATAAAAAGAACAACAAAACCTTACTCAAAACAAGCGATTGATCTCACTCTTGAACTAAATATTAACGCTGCCATAGCCATACTATTCGATCTACTATCATTAGCCATGCAATGAAGGAAACTGGGCTGACTAAATTACAAGATGTTAGAGCAGATCTTCAAAATAGCAAGTTAAAAAGAAGTACAGCACAGCTTCACAAACTCATCGATGGCATCAAGCGTAACATCAATCCGTTTGATGATAATTTAAATAAAGATTGTTTGTACAACATTTCCACTGGCGAAGCGGCACCTGAAGCCGTTAAAAATTTCTTGCTTAATATTGAAGAAGAGGTAACAAAGAGAATATTTCATTGAAAGTTGCATAAACGACCCGAAAAACTTCGATCAGGTAATTTCCAAGACAAAATGCCAAACATTTACAGAAATGATTAACAAGAAAAAAGTAACTGTTGCCCGAAAAGAGATGGAATTGCAAATGCAGCGCGACTTATTCGGACAACTGCTTTATATTTCTTTAAAAAAGAACTTGATTTGGACAAAGTCCTTGAGTACCCATTAACACCAGTGCCACTGTCTCTTTTCCACTAACATAGAGCCAGCTGACGTTTTTATTTATTCAAAGTAGCATGTAGACTATCATCTGACAAACTCAGAGGACATCACTGAACAAAAATTTTTTTTTACATATTCGTGTGACCAGCTGATGTATAATCCACCACGGTACAGCCGGCTGACTTCTTTTTATCTTCAAATAATTGTGTTAACTATCATTTGACAAATTTTCAGTCGGGAAGAAATGATTAAAAACATTTTTTTTACGTGAGTGAGAGGCTGCCGCTGCTCCACTCACCCACGCAGCCGCAGCTGACGTTCACGAGGCATCATGGCACAACTATCTGAAGTATTTTACAAGTTATCGCCAAAGAGGAAATTGGTCCGGAAAATCTGTTGCTGGCTTGTATAGTATTAGTGGGAGCATGTGCAAAAGTCCAATCAGAAAAGTGGGAGGAGATTGTTGCTAAATAGCTTACACGGATATTCAAATTAATCAAATTTTGGAGGAAATATTTTAAAAAAGAATGAAAAAAAGTATCTTAAAACTTTCCTTACGTATTATAACATATTGAAATTATTTCAGAAATTATTCTAATTGATATTAAATTTTCAGATACAAATTCCTAATCATAAAGCCTAAAATCATAAATAAAGGTAGCGTGGAGTCCCTTGTTATATGAAACGGCGATAACTTGAATAATCGCACAACGTAATTCTAGTTACAAATAAC
The DNA here is from genome assembly GCA_034092305.1 of Diaprepes abbreviatus. Taxonomy (NCBI): domain Eukaryota; kingdom Metazoa; phylum Arthropoda; class Insecta; order Coleoptera; family Curculionidae; genus Diaprepes; species Diaprepes abbreviatus. The sequence goes on along the minus strand of JASJET010000020.1, from coordinate 1,806,199 downwards.
ACTACACAAAAGGCAGGTAGATGACAATGTTTAATTTGAAACTTGTATGTTCTCGTTTCTGATGTGGTTGGTTGTTTCACGTAATAATTAATTTCTAACTGATCTTCCCGTTTGCTAAGAACTGTTTTTCACATTGTGTTAAGGTCATAATAACAAAGTAATACCAGAGAGACTCTATATGACACTCGTTCTTGTAACACTTTTATTAAGTTGATACAAATGTGAGATAAAGTTTATAGGTAATTTCTACCTTATTTGGTTCATGAAAAACTGGCAAAAAATCGGTGTTATTCATTAAATATATATTTTGGTTGTATTTTTTTTCGTTCTGTAACTTTTACAATTTTCAGAGCTAATGAAAGTTATGTAATCGAAACATCTACAAACTCATAAAACCAAAAAATGTTAAAAGAAGTTTTTGGGAATTATTCTGAATAATGGAAATACCGAATTTTCCGAATTTTTCCATGATTTTTTTATATCCAGTATTTTCGGGTCTTAGAAAACGTATATGAAGTTTTTTTGACCACTTCTAGTAAAATTTACAAACACAAACAATATTTTATCATTTTCTTAACACAATTTACATAGAAGACTGCAGGAAAATGGGAATTTTCCATTAAAGCTAAAAAGACTGTTAGCTTGTTTTTTAATCTTTTTATGAAGCATGTTCATGATTTAGATAGAAATATGTAATTTCAGAAGCCGGAAATCCTTTGCGGGATTTACTATGCGATATTGCCCTGCTGACATGGATTTTAAATATCATTAGCATGGAAAATTTGATAGTTCAAATGCAATTAATTGTACTCATTATTGTAGCATAAAATGTGGGTAAACGTGTAGAATCGAAATGGCGAACATAAACGGATCGTGCGGCAAGCTACGTTGGTTTAAAAACCAAGATCAAACCTAAACTAACCTGAACTAAAACTAAACTAGATTTGTTTACATATCACTATATGGACAAATCAAAAAATACTATATTTACTTCCCCAAATAAATTCCAGTGCTCTAAATGGTCACTTATTATGTAAAAACTTGTTTAAGACATAAAAATACGTCCGAAAATTAAATTTCCTCTCTATTTGAATCATCATATTAAAAATTTTAACGTGAAAGTGGAGCAAAATTAATGAAGTGCAAAGTTGCCAGATTTATTTATTTTTCTTCATTTTTCAGATTACGGAATGTAATAAATTATAAATATCTAAAATAAATACCGAAAATGGGCCATGAAAGCAACGAGTGGAATATGGCTTCAACAATAAACACCGCTTTAATATTTAAAGCACGATTTAAAAGTAGTAAATATCGCTATAACCAAACATTTTGTTTTCAAATTTGCTATACTGGTTTTTAGAGACGCGAGACCTCGCAAAGGGGTTTAAGATAAGAGATAGTTCAACTAGAGTAGAGTTGAAGGCTAGTGGTAGCACCAGCGAACAAAATGCCAAGCTAACTCCTATGCCGGAGAATAGGAGGTGGAAAATTAAGGGTGCCACTGCATTAGAACCAGGTAGAATGTAGACGTCTTCCACGATGTGGTTTGGACCTAGCTTTCAACTTTACTCCTTAAAACTAGAAACAAAAGAACTACCAAATGCAAGCAGCATGTGATCAAATAAAACTCATACTAACTGGTTTTAATAAAAATCTTTAATTAAAATTAGAATAGTTAATATAAAATCTTCAATCGAAAGATTCAACAGTAGCGTAACTGTAGATAAGATGGTATTTGTGGAGTTCAAACGCATAGGATGGACAAGACCACACAGAAATACTCTGTAGAGTGGACCCCGATTGCTCTGGGTCTAAACTGATTCCTGGTTAAAACGTGCTTAAGACGGACAAAATCTATGTTCCCAGGTTGTATCTCGATAAAACAGTCAAAGACGCCAGGCCAAAAAATATTCAAACCAAACAACACGCGAAATAAAATTTGAGTCCCAAATCCAACAGGATGGCTGTAAAATAAACGGGATGAAAGTTTTAAGTCTTCTCTTGCTGATTCTAATAGGAAAAGGTGAAAGGAACAAATTTCTGTTATATCATAAAGAAGCCTGAAGCTTGCGCTGTATAAGCTTATTTTTTCCAAGCACAAGGAAGCGGGTCAAAAGGAACTTTAAACAAGTTGCAACTCGACGGAAGAAATGACAGTTCAAAATAATGGGCTTAAACAGATTTGTTAACTAATTGATCGTTGACATTTTCGGCTCTAAATAAAATAGAAATTGATTGTGAATTTTTTTTATTTCTAAATTAAGAAATATGTATTTGTTGCTAGCGCATAGCAACACGGTATTAGTTGCCCATCCAAAGTTCCTTCCAAAAATTACAACAGAAATAGCAACTCAACATGCAACTGCTTAAAAGAATACGAATTGTCCAAATGTCAACTGGACAATGCGAAATAACCTCAATAAAAATATCAACAAAACCTATGAAATTACTTAAAATAAAAATCAGGAAAAACTGTTATTAGAATGAATAAATATAAAAATTTCATTTGAATGACCAGCAAGAAAATGACAACTAACAAAAAAGAGGTAAATACCAATTGCTTATTTAAATATAAACTACTTAGTGCAATGGCGTAGAGTCGATGACCTATGAATCAAGCTAAAAATGGAATTAAATTATAGCTGTATTTCTTATAGGCAAATTACAAAAAGATAAAGGAAGTAACCGAATTGGGAAGAAAAATTTGCAAGCAAGTGAAATTGGGATGGCTCGAGATACAGTAAAACCCAAAAATGCAACGAATATTATGCTGTTATAAGAAGAATATATAAAAAATGCATAGTGAAAATAATGTTGTATTGCCCGAAACGTGAATATTTGCTAAACTAAGGTAAAATTAACCAAATTAACTATAGTAAACTTAAGATGAAATTTTAACCGTGACAAATTCCGGGCCGTCAAAAGAGTTTAAAATAACATAAATCCTGCCTTCTTTACTACCCATAGATATACTGAAGACACCAATACCGCCCTTTCGTCTCGCAATTGCGCACTAAAGGCCCCGGAAACTAGGAGATAGACTTATGAAGATTTATATGCACCTTTCTTTTAATGTTGGAATCGAAGATTGTTCTGGTTTGTTCTACTTTTCTGCATTTGTTTGCACTTGTCACTTTTTGCAAAATAACCATAGTTTGTTTTTAAAATTATTTATTTATTCCAGGTTAATTTAATTTACTTTTAGTTAGATCAATCTAGGTTAGTTCAGATTTTGTTTTTTTTTGTAACTCGTTATTAAAATTAATGATTTGCTTTTTCCTATTTATTTTCGCACATTTTTCTGTAATTGTATTAATCTCCTTCTATTATGGAAAACATCAAAAATTTGGCAACGCTGCAAGATAACCTTGATTATAACTTCAATAATTGACTTTTCTTAATCTGTTTTTCTACAAAATACTGGAAATTCTGCAATTTTTTTTTCTTTTAATATCGTATTTAAAATTTATAGTTTTTTTTTCAGGGTTTTTTATGCAAATTTTGTTAAAAAAAATGGTGAAATATTGTGTTGTGTTGGTAAATTTTACTACAATGAGCTAAAATTTAAAGATAGCGGTAGTAATCGGAAAATACAAGATATATAAGTGAAAGTGAAAACTTTTTTTTTGGGAAAACCACGCGAGATAACGAAAAAAAACTTCTTCAGCCTGATTCACTAAGAAGATTTAAGAAATAAACCCGATGATATTGTTATAATTTATATTAAATATGTTAACAAATAATTGCTTAGCTTATATTGGCATACGAAGAAACCAACAAAATTATTTTTTATGCTTGTATTTTTAGGGTTTGAAACCTACTTGACTTATTATTGCTCGTGTCACTTTAAGCTATCTGCTGTCAATTTAGGACAGTTTTAAAATTAAAACACGTTAGTGAATATGGCTGCATATTTATGTTCTATGACCCTAAAATAAAAAGCATGTAAAAAGTCACCAAATAATCCTGAAAATTCATTGTTTCCACTATTCCGAATAATTTCCATTTTTTGTTTATTAAATGTTTAAATTTTCATTACAAAAATTATTCCTTGTTGATTTTCAATATAGAATACCACTTATTTGTTAACAAATATGAGCCTAATACCACATTGTGTGACCCCAATGTTATAAATTGTATCATTTTGTAAAACTAGCTTAAATACGATCCTGCAAGTAACTAATTTCAGACTAATTTCGGTTGCTCTCCGCTTAAAAAGAACGATAAATTCTTTCTTTTTCATTTTTAATGCAACGATTAAATTTTTTGTAGAGTTTAAATAAATTAACGGAGCTTCGCGGCACTAAAATTTTTATGGATTGTAAAATTGTTACATTCAGAGTTATGTTGTACTTGCTAGAATATCTTTTGTAAACTATAATATTATTTTTGAAATGTAATATATTATTGAGAAAGAGAAAGTATCTGATATTTAAAAATGTTCTTTTTTGAAAAATAAATTGGAATAAATTAAATTATTTAAACATTTTATTTGGGAAAGAAAAGTTTCCTACCTAATAGAGTTTGAATGCATTTTTGAAGAATTGTATAAAATTCATATTTTGCTACCAAAAATCTTTTATTGTGTTATTTTCTATGAAACTATATAAAAGAACTATTTATAGAACATTCCAGTGTTGCCACATTACTTTGATTTTGTTCATTAATTGACATTAAAGGATAGTTTAATATAAGTATATTGCATTTTGATAACTTCCACAGATAAATATCAGATGTAATTTATTTCAACTGAACCAAATGCATTTTAAAATATCTGAATGTATTTCAATAATTTTTAGAATAAAATTAGGACAACTTTCGAAGCTAAACGAAGTAGGAATGAAAAACAAACAAAATGTATGTGGAGTTGAACATTGTTCAGTGTCGCCTTTCCAATTTATTTGTTTAATAAGTTAAAAGCTTGCCAGATGTTTACTTTTCATTAAAAATCCTGTATATTTTCTGTAATAAATCACTTGATAGAATTATCGTTTCTTTTTTGGAAGTTCTATAATAATTTATGAAAATATTATGGGTACAAGTTAAAAATTCATTTATCCAATTACATTTTCCTCAAACATCTATTTTATTGAATTATATCTTTTATATTCTTCTGGTTTATTTCTAGATAATTTATAAACATAAAAAAAGTTTTTTTTTGTTGCATTCATATTCCTATTTCATTTCTAGTAAGTTTATATATGTAATCGATACAAATGTCGTTTCAAAAACTAATATTTTACTTTTTTAAATCAAACGTGGTCAAGATTTTCCAGGCTGAAGAATGAGTGTAAACCATTTATTTTCTTACCCTAGAAGTATTTTTAATTTACAAGCCAAACGGCTTCGCACTCCCTCCAGGGATTATTCACTCATACCAGGCATACAATGACACCAAAAGTATGAAGCTCTGTGGGAACCTTTTCCATGTTATCGGGTCCTAGGTGACGTTGTCTGCTGTATTCCTACGAACTTTCGGACGGTTCGCGCGGTTGCTAGGAGAATTGCTTTCTGCATCGGCTTATAGAGATGCTCACTAAGGCCCAGTCCCTTGATGTTCTGCAGAAAGTTATTTGGTATCACTCCAGTTCTTGACAGTATTATGGGAATCCTTTGGACGCTGTTCATTGCCCATTGTCTTCGGATTTGGACCTCCAGATCTCTGTATTTGGCGATCTTCTCGTTGTATTTTGGCCTTATGTTGTTGTTGTTTGGCACAGCAATGTCGACTAGTGTAGTTCGCCTAGAAATTTTATCTATTGGTCTATTAGTAGTAGTTATTTTCACATTTTTATTAACGCGCTTTCTTGTCTGTATTTTTATTTATTTGTCTGTCCGGTACAAATTTTGCAGACGATTGAATTAATAAACGAATGAATGAACTAAAAATTGTGGCATTTGATCATCGAAACTTATGCCTCATTGGGCCCTTTGCAACCCACCATAGCTGCAGGTCATTCGAAGTCGATCGCCTTTGCGGATCCAAACAGTCTCTTTAATTGAACTTGCTTGACTGCTTCCGGTAACAGAACTGTTTCTTCGATATATTTCTGTTTCAGTTCGTTAAGTGCTGAGCACACTCTAAGGACATGGTCAACAGTCGATAAACAGCCTTCAAGTTATCGTTCTCTATGTATAAGTTGAAACGACAAAGGTTCACCAGAACCGCCAAAGCCCTAATTTGGGCAGTCCTTAT